>PVKE010013869.1:6739-21980 GCA_004027555.1 Craseonycteris thonglongyai
CTTTGAGGCCCCGAGGACCGAGGATCGAATCCCGGCTCCGGCCCAGGCGGACCCACATGCTGAACTGGGGAGTTCCCACAGTTCGGTTCTCTAGCTGTCTCTGTCTCTGTCTCTCTCTCTATCTGTCAAAAGTAAAATAAAAATAAATATGCACTGAAGATAAAATAATTACTCTCTATAAAATATAAAAAAAGATATAAAAAAATAGCAATTATTGATTTTGAGCAACTTAATCTCTTTATTTACATTTATACCTCTTGGGGTTATGGTGAGGATTAAGTGGAATGATGCATGCCAAGTGCTCAGCAAGCACTTGGCTTAATATCAGCTGTCACTTATTAACCTCTTTGTAGGCCTCCTTTCTGGAAATGAGCACTAGAGAATGGTACAGAACACTTACAGCGCCATCTAACTCCCCTAATATTCTCCCTCAAACCCCTTCCTCTACTTTTTCATATTGGGTCTTGGTCTCTTTAAGAAGTCAACCATAACTGAGGAAAGAGGAATGCTGGGAAGATTCACTAGCTCAGTTTTGGAGCATGACGGGAAGTGGGGGGCGGAGACCAGGGCTGCACAGCCGTGGTTGTGTGAATGTTGCATGGCGATGGATCAGACGAAAGGGTTACAGTAAGAGAGACTAATCTTTTCCCGGAGCGGGGCCCTTGGGTCATACTCCCCAGTCCCGTGCCGGTGCTCCCTGGGGTAAGGAGGTGACCAGAAGGTGAGCGCGCCCGCTGGCGGCGGGAGGGGCCGCGCGGGGCGGGGCCGTGCCATGTGACGGGGCGGGCGTCGCGCGGGGGCGGGGCCTGGCGAGCTGCGTGGCTGGTGCGGTGCGGCTTTAGCCGCTGGGACCCCCAGGCAGGCGTCTGTGGGTCGCTTTCTCTCCATCCGACACAACGTTGTCGCGTTCGTACTCTGTGACGCGCGTGGGAGTTGTTGGTGGGGACGAGAATTTGGGAGGGAATACTGTACTAGAAGGAGGGATGAGCGCCCATAGCTTGTTATAATTCTCACAGGTGGACCGACGTTCCCATCTCTTCCGTGCAGGCTTTTATAAACCAGTTGCCCTTTCCAAGCCTGGCTCAACTACCCGGATAAAGACAACGTTGGGGAGCTCCCTTTTTGCTTTAGGTTTACTACGTCCTGTTTAGTATATTTACTATTGTGGGATGGGAAGTCTGCTTAATGGCTAATAGAATTTCTTGTTTACAGGAAGGCGAAGGTGAAGCAGAGCTCAAGGAACTCATTCCTGGGCATGGCTCCCATGGAGACCCTGAAAAGTACAGGTGGTCTGCTTTAAGTAAGGGAGTACCTGTTCTTTTGTGATGGCGTCTTAGGCCAAGAAATGGGGCCCTTATGGTAGCCTCCAGTAAAGGCTGAGTTAGAGGAGGGGGTGGGGAGCTCAGTGTGCCCCACTTTGAGAAATAAAAGCTGAGATGGGCCTCCAAGCACGAATTTTCATGGGGTCAGAAACTATTTCTGAGCCCTTTTCTCTTAAGAGCTTGGTAACGTCCTACCACGTCTTGGTCTGTTGGTCTAATTTCTTCTATAACTTTCAAAATATAAAAAAACCAGAGTGCTTGTCTTTAAAGCTATGAGGGAAGTGGAAGCTGTTGCCAAAAGACTTTTCTTACTTGAAGGTAACTACTAAAGGAGCAGGAAGAAGGGAGAATAGTTATCCGTGGCTTCAAGAAAGGTCTTTGGTCAACGCTCAACCCTAAATCCTTGTGCTCAGCACAAAGCTTTTAATATACCTCAACATGAAGGAAAAAACAAACAAACCTTAGTACCCTTTATGTTGTGTTTTAGGAGTCCAGTTATCCATTACCAAGAAGAAATCTATTAGTTTAGACTGGGAAATTCCTTTACGTAAAAAATTAGGATGAAAGAACCTTTGGATGGTGAATGTGGCAAAGCAATGGCGCCACAGCAGGGGCTTTTGGACAAAATTAAAGAAGAACCTGACAATGCTCAAGTAAGCGTTTCATTTTATTAGTTTTTTAATTCCCTTTCTGTCTGGTGAATTCAAATTTTCAGTTAGGCATTTTCTAGCTTATAAATGAAAACAACCCAAACTGATTTTCTTCCTTCATTAGATGAATACATCGGTGTTTGTGCTCTTTGAAAAAAAAAGATCTTGATGACTATGGTGTTTCATTTTGTAAAAAGAAAGTAATATGTGTTGCCATTTTTTTACAATTGGTAACTTTTTCTTATCTCGTATCTGACAGTAGTTTCCTTTTATTATTTGTGCTCTACTGTATGCTAGGGGATCTAGGAGTAACCAGAGTTATTTGAATCCCTTCCCTCATAGAGCTTATAGATTAGTAGGGGAGATAGATAATACACAAGTATAATTGATCAAAGGGTATATATTCCATACATTCCAAACTATGAGAAGTGCTCTGGAAGAAAAGCCTAAAATGGGGAATCTGGGGAAGCTGGATGGCTCAGTGGGTTAAGTGCTCGCTTTGTTAGCCTTGGGGACCGAGGATCGAATCCTGGCCCTGGCCTGTGCTGACCCATGTGCTGAGCTGGGGTGTGCCTCCAGTTCTGTTCTTGCCAGGGCAAATTTCCCATGTGGGAGGCCCCTGACTTGGCCCCCAGCTTGTGGGGACATGCCTCCGATGCAGGAGGCCCCCGGCCTACTTCTCACCCTGCGCCAGCCCCCTGCCACCTGTGTGGAATGAAACCATGCCAAAAACTGATGATGTACAACTATAGAGAATGCTCTGGGCCCTCCCCCTTCTCTCTGTCTCTCTCTCTGTCTCAAAACAATAAAATAAATCTTAAAAAAAAAAATTAGTATGGGGAACCTGACCTAGTTTTGGTTGTGGGCAGAGAAAGGCTGGCTAGCAAAGGCTTACCAGAGGGAAGGATTTATAAGCTGAACTGTGAAGAGTGAATTGACTGGGCAAAGGCGTGGAGTGTGTTCTAGACAGGGATCTGCATATAGGAAAGCCCTGATAGGGAAAGGTGTATGGTTCTTTTGAAGAACTAAAAGACCGGTGGGCCTGGACCAGAAAAGGTATGAAAGTGGTGATGATGATTTACTAAAAATGGCATTAATATATCAACATGTATATATTATATTATAACATGTGATATAAATATTAACTTATTAATATTTAATATGTGTTTAGACTGTGCCAGCCACCATTCTCACAACCATGATGTTATCCCCATTTTATAGATGAGGAAACTAAAGTACGAAGAGGTCAAGCAGTTTACCACAGATCACAGATCATAAATGGCAAAGGCTGGATTCAAATCCAGGTAGTCAGACTTCAGAGCCTATGCTGTTCTATTGCCGCGATGAGGCTCTGTAGGTGTAATAGTGTGAGTCCAGATTATGCAGGCCCCTGTGGACCTTGTTAGGAATTTTGGTCTTTATTCCGAGAGCAATGGGAAGTCATTGTAGGATTTTAATTCGGAGAGTAAGATAAACATGTTTGGAAAGATCATCTGGCTACCCTTTAGGGACCCAGATTGGAAATTTGTGGAGATCAGCAATCATTGTGAAGAAACTAGTTGTTTTGACAAGAAAATGATTTTTTTTCTTCTCTTTGGACAGTTTTTGCTTTTATACTCTGTAGTTTACTGGCTTTATTGCATAAGCAAAACAATAACAAAATATAAATTATGAGGAACAAAATAATATTGATAATATTTTATTTCTTATACCATCTCAAAAGCCGTATCGTTCCTGGACAGGGATACCAATTAGATTTTGTCTCACTCAACTTCATGCCTTCCCAGAATGCTGTGCTGAGTTCTGAGGTAGTGTCTACAGGATGGATGTAAGGTGGGGGATGGTGGCATCCATGACACTTACTTTCTCTTCAAGTGGTAAATTCTTTCCCTTCTGCCAAAAGTAACCATTTGTTTGCCAAGTTTTGTGGGAGTAACCGTTTCTTTGCTAGATTTTGTGGATTCTGTTAAGTACGAGGATAGGCTGATAAATTTTGTCTCCACTGTAATTTTGTTACATTAGACATACCTGGATATAACTGGTTATGTGTAGTCACAATAAAGTGGGAGGTGAAAAGATGAAAGATACTTAGGTAGACACCTATCAGAATGGCTATCATCAAAAAATCAAGCAAAAAGTGTTGGTGAGGATATGGAGAAAAAGGAACCCTCTTGCACTGTTGGTAGAATTGCAAATTGATACAGCCACTATGGAAAACAGTATAGAGGCTCCTCAAAATATTAAAAATAGGGGAAGCTGGGATAGCTCAGCGGATTTAGCGCTCACTTTGTATTCCTGGGGACCAATCAAATCCTGATACCGGCCCATGTGGACCCATGTGCTGAACTGGGGTGTGACCCCCAGTTCAGTTCTCTCCCAGGTGAGCATCCCATGTGGGAAGCCCTCAGTTGGCCCCTGACTCGAGGGGGCATGCCTTCCATGTGGGAGGCCCCTAGTCTGGTTCCCACCCTTCATGGCCCCCTGCCCACCTGTGTGGAATGAAACCATGTCCAAAACTGATGATGTACTACTGTGGAGACTGCTCTGGGCCCTTTCCCTTCTCTCTGTCTCTCTCTGTCTCTGTCAAAAACAATAAAATCTAAAAAAAAAAAATTAAAAATAGAACTAACATATGATCCAGCAAATCTACTACTGGGTATTTACCTGAAGAAATCTAAAATACTAATTCTAAGAGATGTATGCATTCCTGTGTTCATTGCAGCATTAGTTCCAATAGCCAAGATATGAAAGCAACCTAAGTGTCCATTGATAGACAATTGGATAAAGAAGAGGTGGTAGGGGAAGCCGGGATGACTCAGTGGGTTGAGCGCTCACTTTGCAGCCCCGGGGACCGAGGATCGAATCCCGGCCCCGGCTCGTGCGGGCCCATGTGCTGAACTGGGGAGTGCCCCCAGTTCAGTTCTCTCTCTGTCTCTGTATATCTCTCTCTCTCTCTCTGTCAAAAACCAAAAAAAACAAAACAAAAACATTAAAAATAAATCAAAAAAAAAAAAAAAGAAGAGGTGGTACATATATAATGGAATATTACTTGGCCATAAAGAATGAAATTGTATCATTTTCAACAACATGGATGGACATAGAGGGTATTATGCTAATAAGTCAGACAGAGAAAGACAAATATTCTGTGATTTCACTTATATTTGGAATCTAAAAAACAAATGAACAAAAGGGAAACACTCATTGATACAGAGAACAAAATGGTTGCCAGGTAGGAGGTGGGTTGTGGGTCTTGGGGAAAAGTTGAAGGGATTAAGAAATACGAATTGGCAGTTACAAAATAATCACAGGGATGTAAAGTACAGCATAAGGTATATGTCAATATATGAATAATAACTATGGTATCAAGGCAATACTAGACTTAGGGGATCGTGTAAGTTATATAAATGTCTAATCACTATGTTATACATCTGAAACTAGTATAATATTGTCAACTAAATAAAGATTTAGGTAGAATTGATCAAACTTAGAGATAGCGTATGAGGTATGAGAAAGTCAAGAGTCCAGGAATACAAGTTTGAGTGATAACACCATTTACTGAGGGGGCTAGAAACAGGATATGGGGAGAAGTAATAAGTGTAGTTTGGGATCTGTTCTTAAGGGGCTAGTGGGACATTCAAGTGGTAATTTGGACAAGGAGACATTTGCACATATGGATGTGGTATTTAGAGATTAGAAAGTTATCTACCTATAGGTATAGGATTGTAGGTATTGCCAGAAAAAAAATACAGAATGCTTGGTCAAATTTGACTATCAAACTGATTATTTTATGCAAGTACATTGCATGCAACATTTGGAACATAGTTATACTGAAAAGTTGTTTGGTTATCTGAAATACAAATTTACCTTGGTGTTTTATATTTTTATTTGCTAAACCTGGTAACCCTATATAGGTGATAGTTGGAAGTCTTGAATGTGAATGAGGTTGTTTAGGGAACAAGAGTAGAGAGAGTAGAGCTTAGGATAGAAAGTTGGGAACTGGATTAATTTAGGGCTTCAAAGTGGCTTCAAAGCAGTCCCCCAAACAGCAGCCTCAGCATTACCTGGGTACTTGTTAGAAATGTAAATTCTTGGGGCCTGTGCTCCATACCTACTGAATCAGAATCTTGGGGGCTGAAGCCCAACAGTCTGTCTTAACAAGGCCTCTAAGGGCTTCTAATAATACTGAATTTGGGAACCATTGGCTTTAGGGGTGAACATAAGAAGGTCAATGAAGGATACTAAGATATAGTAATGAATTAAAGTAACAGAACCAGCGGGCAAAGAATGGAATCATTGGCAGTGCTGATAATGTCTGAAAAGATAAAACCTAAAAGTGTTTATTGGATTAGGCAGTTGTGAGATGATTGGTTATCTTAAGGCAGTTGAAGCAGTATCCTGATAGCATTGGGTTTTGGAGGGAATCTGAGTAAGTAGAGAATGGAGTACTTTTTCTGTGGTTGTAAAAAGGGAAGAGAAGAGAGGGCAGTAGGGAATAGGTTCTTTATGTTGACCCAAGAAAAAAAAGATACCTACCAGGAAGTGTTCTGGTGGATAACTAGGCTCAAATTTGAAAACAGCCTAACAACCGTTTCTAAAGGGGGGCTTGTCATGCAAGCTGTGCCTCCCAAGAAGCCTGCAATAACCTGCCTGCCCCGTGTGCTGAAATTTCTGCCTTCCAGACTGAACTTCCTACCTGCATTATGTCTTTGTTGTCTGAGTCAACTCTTATAATAGGACAGAGACTTTCCCCCATCCAGTTGGAGCTTTGGAGCTATATCCAGTGCTTTTTGAACCAATCAAACTGTCAGGATTTGCAGTCCTCATTTGCATGAATATGGACCCATCAGGGACTAGGGGTGGGGACTTCTCTCTCTATAAGTCAACTTCTCTCTAGCTCAGTGCACTTTTTTTGTACTGAAGACTGTTTTACTAACTAGCTGAAACACAGAAGATGCCTCTGCACCAGAACGGAGGGAAGGCTTGTCTTCTCTCAGCCAACCTGAGTGGAGAGGAACAGAGCTGTCTAACTGGAGATGCCTGCCTCACCTGAGGGCTGGCTCACCTGAGGGCTGCCTCATAGCCGTGCTGTTCCATAGCAGTCCTGTATCACAGTTGAGCTATTTGCTCTGGATAAAGTCTCCTTCACTGTACCCCAAATTGAGGGTTCCTGTTGGCTTTGAATTGGTGCCAAAGACCATCTGTTGACACAAGTTGAGGGGAAGAAACCAATATGGAGGTGAGGAGAGTCTGAAGATAGACAAAGGTATTAATAGTATGAAGTGCTGGAAGAAAGAATGGGAAAGGGATCCTGAACACGCATTGTTTTAGCAGTGGCTAAGAAGGTTACCTTTTCCTCTAAAAAGGGACAGTTTTACTGATCAATTTGTAGTTATGGTAGAAGGGGGACTCAGGATGTTGAGGGAGTTCTTACTTAGTTGCTTCTTTTTTTTTCTTGGTGAAATTGAAAGATCACTATGAGCAGGAAATATTTGGAGTTGGGACTTACGAGTAATGAAGATTTGGAATAGTTACTTTGTGAAGTAAAAGGAACTGACCAGGGAAACAGGACAGGTATATTAGAAAAATAGTAGAGGTTGAGTTGAAGATAAGGCAAAGTAATTTATTGATTCTTAAGTGTTCTTTTTAGTAAATTGAAGGAGGTGTATATAGGTACTTTTAACTTCTCCTTTTGCAAGTCGTATACTGTTTTTTGTTTTGTTTAAATATTTATTTTTATTGTTTTTCAACAGAGAGAAAGAGAAGGGGGAACATCCAGAGCAGTTTCCATAGCTGTACGTCACTCGTTTTCAATACAGTTTTATTCCACAGGTGGGCATGGATCTGTGCAGGGCAAGAACCGGGCCAGGGGTGTCCTGTGTGGGAGGAACACCTCTGCAAGCTGGATGCCTCCTACATGGGAAGCACACCTGGGGCAGGAGCTGAACTGGGTGTCTCCCACATGGGAAGCTTACCCTGGTGAAAACTGAACTGGGGGCACACCCCAGTTCAGCATATGGGCCTGCATGGGCTGGGGCTGGGATTGATCCTCCGACCCCAGGGTTGCAAGATGAGCACTCAACCCACTGAGCTATCCCAGCATCCCCTAAGTAGTATAATGTTTAAGAATATCCACTCTGGATTGAGTGGAGTTGGTTCATTCATTCAACAAATATTAAATGCCATATTTATAAAAATAATAAGCTTTCATTTTTATGTGTAAATCACTCTTAACTTTTGGCTAATTGTAAGGCATCATGCCGTGTACTTTATTTGTAGTCAGTCATTTACCCTATTACCCCCATAATGGCTTTATGGGTTTTAGATAATATCTTTATCTTACAGATAAGGAAATTGAAACTGAGAAAGACTAAAAAACTTGTTTGAGGAGATCACATCTGTTTCTGCTGTCAGAACCCATAGTCTTCTCTGTTGTATTATGTTGACTGTGTGGAGCATTGAATGTATAGAGGTGAAAAGACAAATATGGTACCTGTTCATAGTGGACCTTGTCCTTTGTGTGTGTGTGTGCAGGAGGAGGAGGCATGTTAGACATTAAACAAATTATCACCTAAATCAGTATGAAATGTATTATGACGAGTACTGTGAGTAAAAGGAGATGTGAAAAATTACAACAGGAGAAATTACTTACAATTGGGGGCCAGGGTTTGAATTTATTATAGTAATTAGCGTGTTTTGCAGTATAACGTGCATGTTTTTTGCCCAAATTTGTGAGGGAAAAATAAGGATGCACATTATACATGGGTAGTGGTACTAATTCCTTGTATCTGTTCTTGTGTTTTGTAATTATTTGTTACATAAAATTTCTTATACCATAATATGTTAAAAAATAAATGCTGAAATTTCTTTATAATACCCAAAACAAGTACCTACATATAAACATAAAAATTTGAATTAAAATAAAAGATTTTTTTCCCTGAAAGTTTGGGCCTAAAATGTGGGTGCACATAATACACAGGAGTACATTATACACAGCAAAATATGGTATGTTCTGTTATATTTGTACATTTATGCAGGAGATAGCATGTGTTTTGAAAAAGTTATTTAGGTTTGATTCCCTTATGTGCACTTAGTATCTTTGTGACCTTGGACAAATTGCTGACCGTCTCTAAGCTTCACTTTCCATATCTATAAAGAAGGTATAATAGTTCCTACCTTATAAGCAGCAGCTTGTTGGTGCCATAATGAACATTATTGGAAGTGGTAAATTAATGCAATGCTCCCTAGTCTTTGGCATTTAGTAGTTCAAAGACATTTCTGAAGTAACTGGGGACTGGTAACATTTATTTTGCTAGGTTTAGGAAGATTAAAAATATACTACCATGTATTATCATTTTTTCAGAAAAGTAAGACCATTTAAAACTATTTTAAAATGTAAGACTATTTTGATACACACAAAAATGTAGGATTGTCATCTAGAATAAAGACAGTATTTTTCAGGGTAAGTATATATTTTTTAAATTTTGTTTCATGATTATATTTTAAAACATTTTGAGGACTATGCTTGTGTAAATTTGACTTAGGCTGTGATGATTTTTATGGATAAATGAGCAGATTACATTGAAACTTGTCTTTATTCTGCAGTTAGCAGATGACAGCTTGTAAATCTCTGGGCTGAAATTACTAATTTGATACAAACTGAATTATTCAAATTTAATTTAATTTATCCTTTATAAACACGACCTAAAAAAGGGTAGAGCTCAGAATTGAAAATAGCTGTGCATTACTTCTGTATATGAATATTATATTTGAAAAGTAGATAGAACCATTATAAAAAGATAATCCAATTCTGAAAGATCCTTTTTGTAAAGACTAAAATCTAGTTTAAAACTTGTAAGTTTTTACTTTTGAGGTAGTTGTGAAGGTGATTATAGTTAGAATGTAGAAGAGATGAATGTGACAGATTACTTTTTCCTCAAATTTCTAATTTATGTAGATACTAAACACCTTATTAATTTCTCTTTCTTTTTTTTCTTTAAGGAGTATGGACATGCCTCAAAGCCAAAAACTCAAGAAAGTGAACTGAAAATTAGTGCTGTGTTTTCAGTCAGTAACAGTCCTCTTGGTAAGAAATAGAAGTGCAGAAGTTAATTATGATTAATATTTGTTATATCTGACTAGTAGAGTTTAGGAAAAATACCTCCTCATGTAAGTTTTTTTCTTTCTTTTAGATAAAACAGTGCTTTTCAAACTGGGTACTGCTGTTGACCAGCATTTTAAAGGGAATGGAATATTATATCAGTGTGTGATGTTTGTAGTAAGGAAACAATATTCCATGAAACTACCATTTGTTATTAAATTAGACACACACATACACGCACACATATGTATTTATGTGTGTTCTGGATTGTAATGTGAAATGTAGTTTATACTATGGGTCATGATTAAAAATGTTTGAAACCCCCTGAGTGCTTATTGCTTCATTCATACTGGATTTGAAGACTGAGAGAATTTGTCCTAAAAATAGAGAATGTATATATATTCAGTTGATACTAAAAGTTTTTTTTTGTTTTTTTGTTCTTTTTCAATAGCTCAACAGTTGACCTCAGGCTTTCAGGTTCCTGTTGCATCATCTGGCCCATATAGATTGTTTCCTTCAGTTCCAGCTGTAGCTTTGCAAGCTGTTTGTTCTGGTTGTAAAAAAATGCTTTATAAGGGGCAAACCGCGTATCATAAAACAGGATCTACTCAGCTCTTTTGCTCTACACGGTGCATCACCAGATATTCTTCACCTGTCTGCCTACCACCTCCTCCCAAGAAAACCTGCACAAACTGCTCAAAGTATAAAATTCTTAATTACATCCCGTTTTACTTTACCTTTTTAGTGTGTATGTAGTTTAGTTAAAAAATATTGTTGCTACTTTAAATCTCTTTAGCACCTTTCTATGAAAACAGCTCTTTGGCTAATAGAGAAATTTACAAATTCTAAAGTTTTTTTGTGATATTAAATTATTGATTTGGTGTTAAAAGTATTGTCTGAACTAGTTTTCCTTATCTTAAATTTTACTATGGAAAGAGGTAAACCATTTGTGGGAATTGTAGGACCACTCATATATCCTGTAGTTGTAGACAACAGCTACTCAAAATGATTTGTTATCTTGAATGTTACTTGAAGTGTCGAATAAAGTAATATCACCCTTATAGTAGTATATGGAAATTACTTAATTCTTTAGAAGGTGAAAACTCTAAATGGCCACAAAAATGTGGTTATTTCTAAAAAATTCTTGTGAGTTTGTGTTGGGGATCATTGTTGTTTTAAAAAATGCATAGATGTTGTAAGAGAAAGAAATAGCAACCAAGTCACACAAACTTGTTTCTTTATCTTAGTATGTTTGAAGAATTTGACATGTTTTACCTATTCATGTGTTGTTGTAATTCTAGGAATACAGTGTATTGTCAATAGTCACTAATGCAGAGCAAGAAAAGTTAGGAGCTTGGTTTTAGACCATGGCTCTATCATTTGTTAGCTATATGACCTTGGCTAGATATTTAATTTTTGTAAGCCTCATTTTCTTCATTGGTAAATAGTATCTACTTCCAGATTTTAATGAGACAGTGTTAGTACAAGGCCTCACACATGGCAAATACTTAATAAGTGGGATTTTACTATTTTTAATAATCAAATTAATATTATATACTGGTATACTTAACAAGTTATAGGCTCCTGTTTTGTCTTTGTAGATGTAGGACAGGTTCTTTATCTGCTTGGTGTGTTGTCTTAGGTATCTAAATGTACATCCCATTAAAATGGAAATCTCCAACTAAAAGGAAAGAGGAACTTTATTTTACTTAAATATTAAAATATAGTTTTGTTCTAAAATGCCCTTCTAATACCTTACCTTAACTCTTTTATGATATTCTCATGAAGCTGATCTAAAGAAGTAAATTTAGTTTTGATTTTTAGATATTCTATTTCAACATGTCAAATATAAAAAGAAACTGAATTAAATTTTAAACAACATAGCACGATTTACACATTCAAATGCATAATATTTTCTTAAAAATAGTCACTAGTGTCAGGGACTTTTTACCACAGTGTAGTCCTTATTCAAAAAAATTTTTTTAGTCTCTTCATCTGTTATTGCCTTGAGAGCCAATGAAACATTCCTTTGGACTAAATTAGGTGCCAAATCCATCTTTTCAGCATGGGTTTGATTTTTGCAAATTGCCAAATGTTACTTGATGCTTTATCAGCTGACTGTTGTAGATGGTTAAGCTGAGTCATACTGTTAAACATGATATTTGGCTATAAAATTACTAAAAAGTTGTTCTTAGAGTTTTTATAAATTAAAAGAAATTAGAAGAAAGGTTGAATTATGTTGTTGTTGAAAGAGGTATGGTTTTTCTAAGATAAATGTTAAGGTGTAACATTCATTTAGATGCATAACATTGAGAACACATTTATGTACACAGATTTTCATTAAGAAGACATTCTCAGTGGTTTACATATGCATATATTATGCCACTGGCAAGTTCACATTATTAAATAAAATTCTTCATTATTCTGCTTTTAGAGAAAAATCACTTTTCAGAGTTAGTACTTCATCTGTGTGTAAGCATATGCATTTGGTTTCCAAGATTCAGAGTTTTAGGAGATTAAAGTACTTTGTTGTTGTTCTTCTTCTGTAGTTTACTGTGGAACAACTCTGTATAGTAAAGGTACAGGATGGGAAGCAGAATAGTGGAATGATCGACTCCATAGAGTGCAGAATCCTACTACTGGGATTTGTATTCTGGCTTTACTGCTTACTAGCTGTGTGACTTTAACAAGCTGTGCAACCTTTCTGCCTTTCTGATTTGGTCTCTTCATCTATAAAATGGCAATTATAATAATACTTACCTCATAGAGGTTTTGTGATAATTAAATTGGACAACTTTAGTATAGAGAACAATGCCTGGCACATAGTAATTACTCAGTACACATTATTGTAGTATGTAATATTGCCATTATTTTTTTACTGTATGTGGCCTGTGCTTGTGTTTCTAATTAATAACTGTGTCCTTAAGTTTTTATACTTCTCAGAAGAATGGCAATACTTAGCCTCTGTTTTTATTGTTAGTACTTATTGCAGCAATGAACTCTTATGAAATGACTCTAGGAATCTTGCAGAAGCACACAATTATTTGTGTTCTTTTTGTCTTGTTTCCATTTGTCCTTCATTACTAAGCCTTAGTAGCCATTTTGTCATCTGTTTCTCTTCATTTATAGCTAAATTTTATATACCATGCTAATTTTTTATATTAATCTCTTATAGTTCACTGTTTCCCAAATCTTCCATTTAAATTTTTTTCTTTATTCCTTGTTTCATTTGTATTTCTAATCTTGGCAGCTACTGACTAGTAAGAGGACAAGTATTTTGTGATCTGGAGTTCGGGGATGGCCATTTTTCCATTGGCTCCAGTGGATGACATTTGATTGGAGCTGGAAGCTTCACTGTGTTTGGTCATGGGTATCTGGTCGGATATATTTTTAAATATAATTCTCCACATATCTATCACTTAGGCATTATAAACTCCATTTTGTACATGAGGAAATTTAGATAGTAATTGCCTCACTCATTGTCCCTCAGCTGGTAACAACTAATCATCAAACCTAGGTTCCCAGATACCTGATGCAGGGTCAGCCATTTTCTATGGTACAATAGCTGCCCTTAGTAAATGTAGTTATTTTAACTCATGAAAAGGAAGAACGCATTTCATTTTGTTTTTGTTGTTTATTTTTAGAGACATTTTAAGTTCAAAGGATGTGATCACCACCCGATTTGAAAACTCCTCTCCTAGCAAAGATTTCTGCAGCCAGTCATGCCTTTCTTCTTATGAGCTAAAGAAAAAACCTGTCGTTACCATATATACCAATAATATTTCAACTAAGTGCAGTATGTGTCAGAAGAATGCAGATGTAAGTTAATTTTACCTTTATTGGGATTCTGCTCAAAGATCAGAGATTTTTAACTGGTTCTGCTTATTTTGTATGTGTATGTATTTTTATTTTCTAGATTCGATTTGAAGTTAAATATCAAAATGTGGTACATGGTCTGTGTAGTGATGCCTGTTTTTCAAAATTTCACTCTGCCAACAACCTCACCATGAACTGTTGTGAGAACTGTGGGAGCTATTGCTATAGTAGCTCTGGTCCTTGCCAGTCCCAGAAAGTTTTTACATCAACAAGTGTCACAGCCTATAAGCAGGTATGAATATCAGTCTGTTCCATATGGTTAGACTTACCCCTTCTGAAATGGCTGCATAGGGATGAAATGCAAAATGAAAGTGTGAGCTCTTCCCATCAGTTGATCCTGGTATATGATTTCCCCTCCAGAAAAATGGGACAGAGTCTGATACTGTAAGGGTTGCTTACACTGGGCAGAAACTGAACCGGGAACCTCCTGCATAGGAGGCAAGAACCTTTGCTGCCAAGCTATTCTGCCGGTTACCAGTTGTGCCACAGTTTAGCATATGGGGTGCACGGGCTGGGGTCAGCAATCGAACCCCAGACCTTGTAATTGTGAGGCAGGTGCTCAACCGCTAAGCTTTCCTGGCATCCCCTAGTTCATTTTTTTTTTAAAGCTTTCCTTCATGACATGATTTGCTGAGACTGAAATATTTTGTGATATATTGATAGTAAGAAAGTCCCATGTTATTGTAAATGAACTATGACCAAAAGTTAAAAAGTTGATAAAAATCAGTGACTCTAAAGTGTATTTTTTCCTTTTAGAAAATATATTTTTTAATGTGCCTTAGAATGAATTGAACTTATTTTGGCAATATTATCCTATTAGAATTGGTTACTAAATACAGGGTCCAGCAGAAGTAATGCTCTGCTGTAGTATTACATTACCAGCTCATGAAACGAGGGCATTACTTCTGCCCTGTATATCAATTTGTATCAGTTATTGCTGAATGATTGGGAGTCTTTAAAAGTTACATTTTTTACAAAGAATATAATTTTAAAACATTTTGGTCAACAAATTTAATTTAAATTTAATTCCTCTGGCAGTTGGTAATGGATGTTCATCTTTGAAAAGTATCACTTTTCTGGAAATTGTGAACTTTTGGCAGTCTGGTTACTGCTGTCAGGAATAGAATCCATTTTATGCTTATATATATGATAACAAAAATCAGTTTCATTTCTAATTTTGTTACTCGTATTGTATTCTTATCAACTACATAAATGATATTCCTCTTTTACCAGGCAGATTATATAGTGAAACTTCACAATTTCTATAGTCCTACCATTTACTTCCCCATATAATT
>PVKE010013869.1:22080-36054 GCA_004027555.1 Craseonycteris thonglongyai
GAGAGAGAGAGAGAGAGATACAGTCAGAGACAGAGAGAAGGGGGAGGGCCCAGAACAGTCTCCATAGTTGCACATCATTGGTTTTTCCACATAGTTTCATTCCACAGGTGGGCTGGGGCTGCACAGGGCAGGAACTGGGCCGGGGTCTTGCCCCGGTGAGATCTGAACTGGGGGCACTCCCCAGTTCAGCATATGGGTCTGCACGGGCCGGGGCCGGGATTCGATCCTCGGTCCCCGGGGCTGCAAAGTGAGCGCCTAGCCCACTGAGCCATACCGGCTTCCCCCCCATATAATTTCTTACTGAGAGATCTTATGTTGTGTCAGTGACAGTGTTAGTGTAGCAGTTAGGAGCTGCAGTTCGGAGTCAGACGAAATAAGTTTACTTTTCTATTTTTCTATTTATGTGATAATCTAAAGATGTTTTAAAGTACTTTTTGTTAATTTAATTTTTTTAAGTATCTCACTAAGTTTTTGAACGAATTCTGTGATACAGTGTATATAAATTGCTTAGCCTGGGTCCTGGCTCATGGTAAGTACTTAATAAGTAATAATATTGGTAGTTTATATAAATTGTAGCCATTATTATTACTGTTTCTTATAACATGCATAAATTTATGGGAAAATTTTATTATGAAACTCAGCTTGAAAAAAAATCTGCAGGATAACCTAACATATATTAAACATCATTTTTATTTCCTCCTCTTAAAGAATCTTACTAGTTAAGTAACCTTACAGTAGTAGACTCTCTCCTAGATTATTGTCCACATCTGTACTGAAGATACCCTCTAGTTCAGGGATTACCTGGCCATCTCTGATTATTTGTAATTTTGTAAAAGTATATTATGACTATCAAATTGATTACTTTTAATGTGTTTTGGTGTTGCTAATATATATGAGTAGTTATTAATTTTCTTCAGTTTACATTATATTATTTAAAAGAACTTATTTTTCTCATATCCCAACTTTCAGAAAAGTCCATACTTAGTATGGCCTTGTTGTCATGCTCAAATATTTCAACCAAAGTCAGTGGTTATAGGTAGCTTTTCTTTTCTTAAACAGTATGTATACATATATATGCTTGTTCTAGATATGTGAATCTTATTTTCTTAACAGAATTCAGCCCATACTCCTCCATATGCCTTGGGGAAATCATTGAGGCCCTCAGCTGAAATGATTGAGACTACGAATGACTCAGGAAAAACAGAACTTTTCTGTTCTATTAATTGCTTATCTGCTTACAGAGTTAAGACTGTTATTTCTTCGGGTAATGTTTAAATTTGATAAACTTATAGATTTGGTAACTATTGAAGAAGAATATAACTTTTTTTTATTTTGTTGTAAACTAAATGTATCTATATGGTTAAATAAAAACCTAAGATTGGTTTAGTTTCAAAGAACAAATGTTTAAGTGAAAAATGTTTTTCACTGATTTTCTTGGTTGAGGTCTTTTTTTTTTTTTTTTTGTAGTTTTATATGTGAAAAGAAAAAACAAACAAACATATGTTCCAAGTTAGTTTTTGTGTAATTGGGACTTAATCGAGGAAGTTGTTAGCTTTATGGGTTATTATAAGTTTCTTGATTTTTGTTTTGTATATTATTATTTATGTTTTTATTTAAAAAAACATATTTTTAAAGGTTTATTTTTATTGTTTTTGACAGAGAGAGAGAGATACAGAGACAGAGAGAAGCAGGAGGGCCCAGAACAGTCTCCATAGTTGCACATCATTGGTTTTTCCACATAGTTTTATTCCACAGGTGGGCAGGGGGCTGCACAGGGCAGGAAGTGGGCCGGGGTCTCGCCCTGGTGAGAACTGAACTGGGGGCACTCCCCATTTCAGCATATGGGTCCGCATGGGCTGGGACTGGGATTCGATCCTTGGTCCCAGGGGCTGCAAAGTGAGCACTTAACCCACTGAGCCATCCTGGCTTCCCCTAAAAATGTTTTTATTATGAAATTTATTGGAGTGACATTGGTTAGTAAAATTTACATAGGTTTCAGGTATACAGTTCTATAATACATGGCTATGTATTGCGTTGTGTGCTCAATACCCAGAGTCAGTTCTTCCATCACCATACATCTTCTTTTTATTCTCATACATTTTTGGATTATTTTTTTATCTGTGTAACTTATTCATTGGTTTTTATTTTTTGTCACCAAGGAGTCCAGGTTTTGTGTCATAGCTGTAAAACCTCAGCAATCCCTCAGTATCACCTAGCCATGTCCAATGGGACGATCTACAGCTTCTGCAGCTCCAGTTGTGTGGTGGCTTTCCAGGTATGATCTAAGGTAGTGTTTTACTCCTGCAATTCTCTTAGGCATTGGTCTGTGAAAAAACGTTAACTCCTGAAAGTCCATAAAAGATTAAATTTTAAGTTAGAAAGAAAAAATTCTGTTCAGCTATGGTCCCAGAGGTCATTTCTGTAAACTGAGCCCAGGTATTGAGCCTCAATACTTTCCTTCTTTTCAGAGTTCTCACTTAAACTACCTTTTCTTTTCACTTTTTTCCTTGGCTCTCTCCCTTTCCAAAGGGTAGAAGCTGGGATATGGTTTGGATATGTTGTATGGTGATCTATTTGTGTGCCTCTCTCTCTCATCCTGGGCCAGATATATCCTGGTATGGAATTGTAAGCTTCCACTTGTCACATTTTCTCTTTACTCATTGTGAAACACAGGGAAAGTAGAGTTTAGTGATCTTCCAGAGCAGGGAGATAGATGCCTGATGCAGTGACCCTGGCACTAGGGGAAAGAGGCTAGTGCTGTTATTAGGCATCAGAGGCATCTTGTTGATGGGAGTACTGGTGAAGGGGTATCTTGGGAGAAAGGAGAGGCCTGCTCTAATTTATTAGGGTCAGGTATACTAGAGGTGTTTGTCAGGAAAGTCTGCATTTCTCTGTCCTTCTATCCTGGAAGTATGCTATTTAAACTCTTTTTGTGTACTACTTTAAACATTTTCAAGACCCAGTGATGGGGTAATTAATTTATTAAAATGAGAAAATGATTGTTGTTGGTTTCTTTTGTTTTTTGAACTGAACTGGGAGCCTCACTGCATTCGGGAAGCACACCCCAGTTCAGCATGGGGGTCTGCCTGGGCTGGAGGTGGGATTCAATCCTCGGTCCTCAGGGCTTCAAAGCGAGCGCTTAACCCGCTGAGCCATCCCGGCTTTCCTTAAAATGAGAAAATGAAAGTGACCAAGTTCCGTTATTTCTCAGTTGTTGAAATGTTTGCCTTCTTTGTGTTCATTCAGACTGTATTTAACAAGCCAAAAGGAGCCAACTCTTCAGTAGTACCCTTGTCTCAGGGCCAAGTAAGCATGCCCTCCAGGGCAGCAGTGCCAGCAGGAGGAGGGACCGCCTCCACCCTTTGCCCCAACCCCATCCGAGGCCCTGCAGCAGCCGGTCTCCAGTCTCCTGTTGCGCAGCCCCAGCAAGTTGCTTCAGTCAAGGCACTTGTCAAACTCAGGTGTCAGCACTGTAACCAGCTGTTTGCCAGAAAACCAGAACTTCTTTTTTACAAGGTAAAGAGCCCTAGAAAGGGACTGAATTACAAATTTATCCCATAGAAGTATTTTGATCTTTTTGTTTTTGACAATCACTTAATTTGCTTTGAAACAAGAAGGAAAAGACTTCTTAAAGATAAAGCCACTGTTTAATTAGGTTTTAATGACTATTCTTTTTCTGCAGGGTAAGATGTTTCTGTTTTGTGGCAAGACTTGCTCTGATGACTACAAAAAGAAAAATAAAGTTATCGCAATGTGTGACTACTGCAAACTACAGAAAATTGTAAAGGAGACTGTACGATTTTCAGGGGTCGATAAGCCATTCTGTAGTGAAGGTAAAGAAAAAAGTTCAGCTTGATCCACCGAGCATGCCATAAAATATTTATTATAAGTTGGGCTATTAATCCATAATTAATTTTCAATAATTTTTGTTTTATAGGGTATAATTTAAGACTTTTTAATTGAGTTTATACTAATTCACTTGAAAGTCTTACCTTTTAAGTATTACATTAATCTTAGTAAAAATAAACTTTTGAAATATAATTAGATCAATGGTATTAGTATAAAGTATAGAAAATCTCTTGGTAAGTTTAGCTATGACTTCAGAGATCTTTTTCTTGCACCCATTTGTGAAGAAGGTACTTAAGCAATTATGGCTTCTTGGCTTAAGAGACTTTTGTATCTCTGATATTTCTAAATATAGATGGCCTACTATTTGGAGTATTTTTAAAGATTTTTTTTTTTTTATTGTTTTTGACAGAGAGTGAGAGAGAGAGAGACAGAGAAAGAGAGAAGGGGGAGGGCCCCAAACAGTCTCCACAGTTGCACATCATTGGTTTTTCCACATAGTTTTATTCCACAGGTGGGCTCAGGGCTGCACAGGGCAGGAACTGGGCTGGGGTCTCACCCCGGAGAGAACTGAACTGGGGGCACTCCCCAGTTCAGCATATGGGTCTGCACTGGCCAGGGCCAGGATTCGATCCTTGGTTCCCGGGGCTGCAAAGTAAGTGCTTAACCCACCGAGCCATCCCGGCTTCCCTTGGAGTATTTTTAAAAGGTGATATGAATTTGTTTTGTGAATATAGAGACTATACTTTAACCTAGAGGCAAATAATTGTGTTAAGTATTTAGAAATTAGCTTAAAGTTGCTATCAAAGACTATAGGAACTGACTTTACCTCCTTCAAGTTTAATGTAAATTTGATATTTCTTCTTTTTATCACTTCTGGTTCTCAGTCTGCAAATACCTGTCTGCCCGTGACTTTGGAGAACAATGGGGAAACTACTGTAGGATGTGCAGTTACTGTTCACAGACATCCCCTAGTTTGGTAGAAAATCGATTGGAAGGCAAGTTAGAAGAGTTTTGTTGTGAAGAGTGCATGTCCAAATTTACAGTTCTGTTTTATCAGGTAAATGTAATAATACACCTCTTTGGCTTTCTGAGGTTTATAAAAATTATTTTCTGTTTAAAATATGTTCAGATTATGTGAATAAAAACTTGTGGTTAGAACTGGGTAAAATAAACCAAGGGATCTTAAAGCAAAATTCAATTGATTATGAACTTGAAATCTTTGGAGTAAAGAGTATAAAATTTCTAAAGACTTTGTTGTTGTTTAAGGATATGTTCCTTTTATTTTTTGCTTTTTTATAAGGCACATTGACCTTTGTTATACCTTCTTTCTTTTTATTTAAAGATTTATTTTATTTTTTGACAAAGTTAGAGAGAGAGAGACAGAGACAGACAGAGAGAAGAGAGAGGGCCCAGAGCAGTCTCCATAGTTGTACGTCATCAGTTTTTGACATGGTTTCATTCCACACAGTGGGCGGGGGCCGTGCAGGACAGGAACTGGGCTAGGGGCCTCCTGCATGGGAGGCATGTCCCCTTGAGCCAGGGTTCGAACTGGGGGCTGAGAACTAAACTGGGGGCCTCCTGCATGGGAAGCACACCTCAGTTCAGCATATGGGTCCACATGGGCTTGGGCCAGGATTTGATCCTTGGTCCTGGGGCTTCAAAGCGAGCGCTTAACCCACTGAGCCATCCCGGCTTCCCCTGTTATACCTTCTTTCAAGTTATAACTTTAAGACTCTCATTCAGAATGTTACTTACTCTGAGGAATTTGAAGTCAGACCTTTTTCTCACTTCATAGGTCAAATGACTATTACTGACCTCCTTATCACTTCCTTTTAAAAGAAATACTACTTTTTCTGAAAGGCTTACAATGAAAACTGTCCAGTGCTTCGTAAGTGTTATTTCATTTAATTCTATCCCAAGAGGTAGGTTTATTAGTGCTAATTTATAAATAAGGAAAGAGTACAATCCAGGGAGATTAAGTAACATGCCCTTGAAGAAAATGGTGTTGACGGTTAGACAGTACCTATAACACTCCAATTAAATCACCTGTTTATTACTGGTCTCCTTACTCCCCTACCCCCTAAAATATAATCTTGGGGATTATATTATATTATGTCTTTTTCATAATTATATGACCAGGACCTATTAGTGCTCAAGACAAAAGATACCTCATTAGATATTTGCTGAATGAGTTAAAGTCTTTATGACTCTAAATCCCATATTCTTTCTATTGCAGTATGCTGCCTTTTAACCCTTTAAAAAAAGAACCTATATTTAGATTCCTTCATCAGTAATTTTGAAAATAGGAGATCAACTTTTATATCCTCTTGACTGAGGATATCTATATGAAACAAATAATTAAGTATATATATATATATTTTAACCACATTATTTTAAGGTAGGAAGGAACTTTACATTTTGTGATCTCCACTGACTCATATGTTCTGTTTTCATAGTGCCTTCTGGTTTTATGATTAATACTATCTTTTCATTATTTTATAGTTTTAAACCTATCCTGTCTTGCATTTTTTTCTCAGATGGCCAAATGTGATGCTTGTAAACGACAGGGTAAGCTAAATGAGTCCATAAAATGGCAAGGAAGCATCAAACATTTCTGTAACCTCTTTTGTGTCTTGGAGTTTTGTCATAAGCAAATTACGAATGACCCTGTTTCACAAAGAAAAGGTAAAATTAAACTTGGCTAATGGGATCTTTATGTCAGTGCTAGGATATGGTATAAGCATAAACAGTTGTTAATAATATAATAAAAACAAAATTTCATTGAATTCAGATAGCTTGAATTTCCTTAACTTTTTCTGTAATAATCCTTAAAGATTGCCCTTGAGAAAAAATTAATTTTGATGCTTTTTGCTATCATAATCAAACACATCAAGAATAATAATTGTAGAAACACTAATTTTTAGAAAAATTAGATTTAATTGCTTTTGATTGAATTTATCGGTACATAATTAACACTAAGGGATATATGCTATTCAGTGAATGAACTAGAAATAAAAATAGAAAGTTGGGGCAAGCAAAGGGAGAGAATATAAATATATTAATATAGTTGCTGTGACTGGCATAAGATTTGATCCAGAGCTTGCTTGTAGCCAAGGGAAAAAGAAAAACACATTAATTATATCAGAAAAAATGAAGTAGACCAGTTCTTCATGGGTAGCAAAGTTTTTTTCTGGCTAAGAATAAAATAATTTTACAAGTAGAAAAGCGAATGTGGTTAAAATATCCAGATGAATAGAGAGATATGTGGTATGTTTTTAGAGTAGCTCCCTGAAGCAGGACGTCTCTGAATTACATTAAAAACATTCGATATTATGTTCCCTGATCAAAGCCTGGAGTGCTGCTGAGTTGGCAAAATCCATGTGCTTTGGCTCCTTGCAGTCTGGCCTTCATGTACCTTTTCAATCTTATTAATCATCACCTTAATCCAGACATGCCTTGTGCTAATCATTTATGTTATCATCCATTCCCCAAGACCAATCAGCTGAGTGGTAGAATTTTCATTCTGTGGTGTGCGTTAACAAAACCGTGGGCTTATCTGGATGGAGCACTACATCACCAACTTATTTATAAAAATAGACATGTTAAATTTTCATTTGAAGTATGCTTAGTGTATAGAAGTTTTAATATTCATGAATAGAAAAGCCCACTTAATCCTGAAGCTAATACCTATATTTTTACCTGTTAAATATCATTTGAAGTTAATAATTTTAGAGAACCAGACTCTTTTTAAGTCCTGATTAACAATAATGTGATCAGAATCGCCCAACTCAACATTATACAGTTAGATACTTAGGTTGCACTTGGAAAATTTAATTGTTAAACAGGGTTTGTTTTGTGTGTGTGTGTGACCCTTTTGTTTATACTAGGTCTTACCTTTTTATTTTAAACAGTAAATATTTCTAAGGCACCAACTGCTTCAGTGGCTCTCTCTTCTGCAAAAACAAATACAACACCAGTTATAATCAGTGTGATGTCATTGGCAAAAGTATCTCCTGCCCAGCCTACAGGGAACACTGATAGTGTTTTGAAAGGTATGACTTGATGGAAAAGCATTTGGTTAGGCTGTGGAAGTGAGTGTTGTCTAGTCTGAGTAGTTCTTTTTTTTATTTTTTATTGTTTTTGACAGAGGGAGGAAGAGAGAAAGAGAGATACAGAGACAGAGAGAACTGAACTGGGGGAACTCCCCAGTTCAGCACATGGGTCCGCACGGGCCGGGGCCGGGATTCGATCCTCGGTCCCCGGCGCTGCAAAGTGAGCGCTTAACCCACTGAGCCATCCCGGCTTCCCCTGAGTAGTTCTTATTGGTAATATTTACATTTACATTTAATTCCTCTCGCAGAGGGAAGTAGGTAGCAAGCAGGGTGGCATGGATAAGGAAGGAAGTGGTATGAGTAGTTTATTTTTTTAAGAACTCAAATGATTTACTATAGCTTTTTTTACCACCCTAGATTCTAATATAGTAGGGTGGGATTGGGGCCTAGGAATCCTTACCTTTACCAAGGACCCCAGGTGGTACTGATGCTGAGTTTCCTTGGACCAGTTTGGAGAGATTCTGGACTAGACTGTGGAGCACTTTAGTGAGAGGAACTTTTTGGTTTGTGTTTACTTCTGTATATTCTGGGGATAATAATGTATGTTTTATAACAGGTGCTGTAACTAAAGAAGCAGCAAAGATCATTGAAGATGTAAGTTTTCTTGTTAATATTTTACCTAATAGTGCCACTTTATTTTCATTTTGTATATAGCCTTCTAATTTATGAGGGCTGTCTGGAAAGTATCCAGCCATATAATATGAAAAATAGAGGCATTTATGACTTGATTTTTTCTGGACAGCCCTCTTATATCTGAGTACATTTCTGTTTGTAGCTTAGTCTTTGAAAAAGTGGAGGTAATACACGCTTTTGTATATTATGCAGTTTTGTTTTTGAATGTTAGATCATTAATAAGAATGCATTCTTGATTTATTTTATTATTTGTGTCTGGCTCCTTAATTTCTTTAAATACTTGTTAGTTCCCCCCTGGTTGCTTATTTTTCTCTTTTACTACATTCAAGTAATATTCTTTTAGACTAGAAAGTCTCTTGAAAAAGTTCAAAATAGTACCAGTTTATGCATCTTTGAATTATGTGAGGCTGAAAATAGTGTAAAGTAAAAATATTAAAATTCTTACTTTATGACTCAAAATTGAAATGTTGTGAAACTTCCCAAAATTAAAACATTTTTTGAAGAAATGCCTAATTTCAAATCTGGCAGGCTGAAAGGATTACAAATATGTCATTATTGTCCTATGTCAGCATCACTTTATTATTATATTTTATTGTTAAATTTAATGGGGTGACATTGGTTGGTAAAAATTAGGTAGTTTCCAGAAGTACAAGTCCACATCACATCACCCATGCATCGCATTATGTGCCCAGCTCCCAGAATCAGGTCCCCCTCTACCCCCATATATCTGGTGCCCACTCCCACCTCCCCCCACAACTCTCCCTCCCCGCTTCTCCCCCTTCTCCAGGTAACCACCAAATTATTGAGTGTGTCCATAATGCTGGTGCCCTCTCCCACCTCCCCTCCCTCTCAACCTCCCCCCTCCTCCCCTTCCCTCAGGCAATCACCAAGTTATTGTGTGTGTCCATAGTTCTCTGTGTCTTTGTAACTTTTAGTTTTATATTCCACATATAAGTGAGGTGGTATTTTTCCGGATTCTTTCAGTCTGACTTGCTTCGCTTAATAAGATGGTCTCTAGGTCCATCCATGTTGCCACAAATGACTGTATTTGATCATTTCTTATTGCTGAGTAGTATTTCATTGTGTAAATGTACCACAACTTCTTTATCCAGTCATCTATCGAAGGGCATTTTGGTTGTTTCCATGTTCTGGCCACTGTGAACAGTGCTTGTCAGCATCACTCTAGCAGGCAAATGAAATTCCCATTATTCTTTATCACATGAACATACAGTAATGAGTTAGATCTTAGGTTAATTTTTTTGGTATGCTGTTCTCTTAACATTTGCTCTTGATACAATTAAAAATCATTTTTAGGGGAAGCCGGGATGGCTCAGTGGGTTAGGCGCTCACTTTACAGCGCCGGGGACCGAGGATCGAATCCCGGCCCCGGCCCGTGCGGAACCATATGCTGAACTGGGAGCTCCCCTAGTTCAGTTCTCTCTCTGTCTCTGTATATCTCTCTCTCTCTCTCCTCTGTCAAAATAATAAATAAATAAATAAAAATATATATTAAAAAAGAAAGTGAAAAAAAATCATTTTTATATCAAATAACAATGTTATTCAGGTTCATTAAATGGTGGTGCTAGCACTAAAAAGTATCCCCAGAATTCCATGAATTTGGAACAGAGGTTAAATGTCATAAAACTCTGTAAAGAAGGCCAAACTACTACTGTAATATCTCATTCTGTTAATGTAGGAGGGTAGTAGAGATAATGTTCAAAAAGCTAAAAGCAACATTAAAGCAGGTATACCCTTGAGTTCACCAAATTATCTTATAACCAGGCAAGGATAATAGAATAAATGGATAAAATCTTGGCAACATGGCTACAAGATCAGTGCTACCATAATGTACTCCTAAGGCCAAGCTATCTGTGCCTAAGGCATGAATTATTTTTGATGATTTGAAAGGAGGTAACAGTGAGACAGAAAATCTTACTACCTTAACGAAAGGTGTACTTAAAGTCATGGTTGGCTTCCTAATTTTAAAACCCACCAAGGTTTTATTTATATAAAAATGAGCAGGCAAACTATCTCTGCTAACTCTGAATCTATCAAAACATCTACCTTTATCATAATGTGAAGAGGCTTTAACTTGGAAGATAGCATAACAGTTGCTTAATAAAGACTGTGAAAGTGCTAAAGAAGTGTAAATAAGGGAATGTTGAAATTATGCTTGGGTTGTTCCACATGGATTAATAAAGGAAGACTTGCTAGAATTAGAAAAACAAAGGTAGCAGGAAGAGGGCCCCTCACAATTACCTTGGGCCAACAGTGAAGTGGCTGACATAGGCTTTTGACCATATTTCAGCAACAACTGCTGTTTTTGAAGAAGATGATCCAAATGTGGATTGCTGCTCCATGGTGGCAAAGAGAAAGATGGACAGTTTGTCTGTATATCAAGAAGTCTATAGTAAAAAAAAAAGAGATAAAACACAACACATTACATTCATTCTTTAGCAAAAGTCTTTCAGGGAATCAGACTAGCTTTGTAATATGGAGAGAGATAGCTTGTCCTAATTTGATACCTCTTAACTTTCCCATTATTAGTGTTGTGGGAAGATGATAATGATAACCTATTAATTACTTTCAGACTGTATGCTACATTAGTTAGTAAACTGTCATGAAATTAACTTTGTAGTTATTTGTATATTATATACTGTACGTTAAGTTATATTTTAAAATCACATGATTAATTACTGTTAATTTGTGTTACTAACCACATCATTATATAATTAATTAAGGTACTAAGGCATTGTTTTATATTACTATATATTATAAAAATGTTCTATGTTGATTGTAGATTTATGTACTCTGAGGTTGTGTCATTCCTCTATATGTATGGAACATCTAATCTTTTTTTTTCTAGATTTATTTTTTTATTGTTTTTGACAGAGAGAGATACAGAGACAGAGAGAAGTGGGAGGGCCCAGAACAGTCTCCAAGCTGCACATTATTGTTTTTTCCACATAGTTTCATTCCACAGGTGGGCGGGGCTGCACAGGGCAGGAACTGGGCTGGGGTCTCACCCTGGTGAGAAACGAACTGGGGGTACTCCCCAGTTCAGCACATGGGTCCTCATGGGCTGGAACCGGGATTTGATCCTCGGTCCCCAGAGCTTCAAAGTGAGCGCTTAACCCACTGAGCCATCCCGGCTTTCCCTAAGGAACATCTAATCTTTTTTTTTTTTTTTTTATCTTTTTATTTTTATAGAGAGTAATTATTTTATCTTCAGTGCATATTTATTTTTATTTTACTTTTGACAGAAAGAGAGAGAGATAGAGACAGAGACAGCTAGAGAACCGAACTGTGGGAACTCCCCAGTTCAGCATGTGGGTCCTGCCTGGGCCGGAGCCGGGATTCGATCCTCGGTCCTCGGGGCTTCAAAGCGAGCACTTAACCCGCTGAGCCGTCCCGGCTTTCCCCAGGAACATCTAATCTTGAATTGTGTTAGTTTTGAATTATTCAGAGTTTTCAGGAATATATCCCTCATATTAAATGTGACTGCCCTATATGTTTTCCCTATGTGGAGTCCTTCGATAATTCACCAGTCATTTAAACCATATTATAGAATAGCTCTGATTAATATTTTCAGTTTATTCTATTACTATAAAAAGTATAATAATAATAAATAGTGTAGTACTCTATGATTTAAAAAAAACTGACAGTTATTTCTCTTGGACTTTAGTGTTAATCTCCTTCAAGTTATTTAAATGGTCTTAAATTTGGGGGAAAGGTAAGATAAAGAAAAGTACAAAGAAGAAAAGCTACTGCAAAAGTCAGCAAACTTTTTGTATAAAGTTCTAGACAGTGAATATCTTATTCGTTGTAGGCCATATGGTCTCTGTTGCAACTCCTCCCTTCTGCCACTGTAGTGCAGTAGGTGACTATGTTCCAGTAATACTTTATTTGTAAAAACAGGTGGTGATCTGGACTTGACTCAGAGCCTTACTTTGCCAGCTCCTTCTCTACTGTGTTCCCACTATCCAGAATTAACCATTGTTAGATTTGGCTTATTTGCTCACAGGTTTTATTTTTTTCTCTAACTTTTTTCTCTTTTTCTTAAAAAAGAAATCACTACCACCAGTCTCCTTTTCATTTTCCTAGATGTAACTACTATTAGGAATTTGCTGTGTGTACTTTCAGAACATTTTTATTCTTTCACAGTCAAATCCATTGAAAATATTTTATAATTGTTTTTGAAAATATCCATGTGACACTTAATAGATCCTATACAGTGTGGCTGCTGCCTACCTCTCCAGACTTACCATTCTAGCCCCAACTTACTATTTCAGCCTTGTTGATATTCCTAAAGCATGCCTAACTCTTTCTAACTTCAGGGCTTTTGCACCTGCAATCCCTCTGCCTGGAATCCTCTGACCTCAGCCTTTGCATGGCTTGCTCTTGAATATTCATAAGGTCTCTGCTCAAATGTTTACTCCACATTACCATTCTCTACAGCATCATTTTTCATTTCTTTACCCAGCTTTATTTTTTTCGTAGCACTTACCACTACCTAAAATTATACATTACATACTTGATTTACTTGTTTATCTTTTGTGTCTCCCCTCTAGACTGTATGGCCTGTAAGAGCAGGACTTTGGCTTGTTTTCTGCTGTATTCTCAGGGCTTAGAACAGTTCCTGGCTTGTGGTAAACTTCTAGCAAATAAATTAGTTATTGAATGAAAAAACATGCTTTAAATACATTTTCTCACTCTATTACTTACCCTTCAATTTTGTTTTACAAAGGCCTCTGTTTGCAAAAAAATTGAAGGTAGTAAAATGTATCAATCTTTTCTACTTTGTTTTTCATTCTTTTATGTTTTATTTAAAAGTATTTGCTCCTTGTTCTGGCCATTTGAAAGTTCTCCAGTGATTTTAAAGTTAATTTTTTTCATGTTGAGATCTTTAACCAATATGGAATATATTTTTGCATTTGGCCTGAGGTCAGATCTAATTTTTCTGAATAGCCAATTGTTCTAATCAGCAAAGATTGTTTTCATTGTTTTGATTGTGTGTACTATAGGCAGAGTATTTTTTATTTATTTACTTATTTATTTATTTTTAATATTATTATATTTTATTGTTAAATTTAATGGGATGACATTGGTTGGTAACAATTAGATAGTTTCCCGATGTACAACTCCAAATCACATCACCCATGCATCGCATTATGTGCCCAGCTCCCAGAATCAGGTCCCCCTCCAACCCCATATATCTGGTGCCCACTCCCCCCTCCCCCCACAACTCTCCCTCCCCCCTCCTCCCTCCTCTCCAGGTAAACACCAAACCATTGAGTGTGTCCATAATGCTGGTGCCCTCTCCCACCTCCCCTCCCTCTCTCCCTCCCCCCTTCCGCCCCTTCCCTCAGGCAATCACCAA
>PVKE010013870.1:0-35858 GCA_004027555.1 Craseonycteris thonglongyai
GACAAGTGTAACACATAAGTCAAAATGTATTGTCTGGGTGGGCGGAGATCACAGTGTCAGGCTGTCAGAATTCTAGGAATTTATGACCTTGGCAAATTCCCAGAATGCATTAAACTATTGCTAGAAAGTTTTGTCTTCTACAATTGCTTCAAAGTCCATGGTACACGGAATTCCACCCCAGACATTGCGAGCGATCGACAATCGACCAAAATCGGCCTCGCGATCGACCGGTCGACCACGATCGACTTGTTGGCCACCCCTGAAATATATGACCATTTGCTGACAGAAAGTCATAGGTTTTCTTTTGGTCAAATATGTGCAGGGTGCTATAATTTTATATTAAATTTAAAACTGTATTTCACACTTTAGATATACATATTGATATTGAAAAACAGAAAAAAATACTGATTTTGACATCTTATTTGGCCCCTTAAACTGTTTATGTACAGCTCCTGGATACTTCAAATTGTAATAAATACTAGTTGATTTTATTCAAATACTGAAGGAGAGCCTTTCATAAAGATACTATAAAGGTAGCCAAGTTTTATAAATGTTAACTTAATTTAGGGATCAATCAGTTATAAAAGAATAGAACTGTAAAAGTAAAATATATTCTTGGAACCCTCCAATGAAGCTTTTAGATAAGATTATTTAAAATTGGCTTTTATTTGATTTGTGGATGCTTAAACATTGGAGAGTTAATTTATCTTTAATTTGAGAACACATTTTCATTTCCATGCCTTAAAAATATGAACAGTTAGCTAAATGCTTATATGTGTTCATAAGAAATGTTACGTGTTTATTTCTTTTTTTTTAAAGATTTATTTTTATTGTTTTTGACAGAGAGAGAGAGATACAGAGACAGAGAGAAGGGGGAGGGCCCCAGACAGTCTCCATAGTTGCGCATCATCAGTTTTTCCACATAGTTTCATTCCACAGGTGGGTGCAGGGCTGCACAGGGCAGGAACTGGGCTGGGGTCTCACCCCGGTGAGAACTGAACTGGGGGCACTCCCCAGTTCAGCATATGGGTCCAGACGGGCCGGGGCCAGGATTCGATCCTCGGTCCCCAGGGCTGCAAAGTGAGCACTTAACCCACTGAGCCATCCCGGCTTCCCCTCGTGTTTATTTCTTAATGGTGTAAAACCTTTTACTTCTTTTCATACTTGGCTTTTTGCCTAACCTCATGAAAGTCTCCTTGAATTTAATGCCTTTTTTCCCCCCTCAGAATACTGTGTCTATCTTTATTGAGTTCATTTATAAAAAGATCACAGAGTCAGAGTTGATGTTGTATGTATTGAAATTGTTTTGCTCATGAAGTATATCTGTGAGTGCTTCCTTCCATGTGTTGCTAGCTCACATAGCACAAAACCAGACAATTAAAAATAGAAATAGTTGGGAAGCTGAATTCAAGTACAGTGTCTGATTTCACAAAGTTAGAAAATAGTAAAAGAAAAGATAAGACAAAAAAAGAAAAGATAAGAAAAGATAAATTAAAATGTAACAACACTACACACCTATATCATAGAACTGCATTAGTAAGGCAAATTGATGTTCAGGCTTATGTAATATGAGTGAAGCAGATGTTTTCAATATTTTTTATTTTCAACTATGAAGCCACAAGTAGCACACTTTGTACTTTAGCTTCAGTTACTGAATGGACCATTTAGTCAATGTGTAGAAAGCTCTTCAATCAAGATGTGCCTCTTCCCCTATTCATACTTTTAATGTTGTGACTAATACCATTATAATAATTTTAATTGTCTATGGGAAATAATAAAATGGACTTACTATATTCTCAGTGAAACCTCTTCTTTGGTGGTAGTGGTGTGCAGGGAGCTTAATCAAGATATTAATCACCTCATAGGGTTGAACTTCAGAAAAGTCAAAATAAAAGTTTTAAAAAAGTTACAATATGGTGAAAAGAAATTATTATTAGTGAAATGAGCCACAATAATATACACACATAACCAAAATGTTAGAGAACAGAAAATAACATTTTAATTTAGGTAAACGTCTCTATGAAGAACAAGCTTTGAAATAATTAGAATCTGTGGATTTTTTTTGGGGGGGGGGATAATCATAAAATACACTTGTATTAGAAAACCAGCGAGGTATTATAATAGAAATAGTGGAGGAGATAATTCATGGCTCATACAAGACCATATTTCTTACTACTTGGCTCTTTGCACCTGGGAAGAACGGCACCTTTATACTCTTATCTGGCCCCACTCAGTGTTGAGAGATGACTCATTTCTCCCTTAATGGTTTTTTTTGCTTTTTATACCACCCTTAAAACCTAGTCTTGTTCTTATGGACTTGAGTTTTGGGGTTCTGGAATGTAGCTGCTATTGTTTTGTTCAGGGTCATCATCTTCTCAGTCATTACTTCCTCTGTGGAACTTCAGTCTGCCCCTCAGGAGGCCTGTGCTCCACAGATGGGATTATGGGTTGCGAGGGGGCACCCCCAAGCTTTTTACCAGATCTACTTTATTTAGATAACAAATACTTGCTGAGCTCCCACATGTGTCTGGGAATGTGCTGGGCACAGGATACATGGTGATAAATGAGACAGATATAGTTCATCCCTTATCAAGACTAAAGTAAGCTGGGGATTGAGACAAGCAATTAAAGTCCATCATCATAAGCTCTATGACTGGGCACCAGCAAGGCATTGGTGGGAGGCCAGAAACAATTTCCCAAGGGACTTGATATCTCGACTGACACACTTAAATGATGAATAGGAGTCATTTGGGCCAAGAGTTGGCCAAGTGTGTTTCCACCAGAAAGAAGGGCATGTATGAAGCCCCAGGGGGTGAGAAGGAACATGACAGTTTTGAACAGAAAGACTCACCTGGAACTTGGGTAGGACTTAAAGAGTGGGGAGTAGTAAGGCTAGGAGAGGAGGTAGGAGCTGATCAGGAAAAGCTTGGTAAAATGGCTTAAAGCATTTATATTAGATTTTGTCCTGAGAACTTTGAGGATCATCAGAATATTTAAGAAAGAAAGTGGCATGATGGTGTATGATTTTAGAAAAATCACTGGCAAAATGGTGGGGGATGATTGGCAGGAGAAGGCTGGAGACCGAGGTTGACTTAATGGGCTATTACAGTAGTCTGGGAGAGGGATGGTAGGGGCTATGGTAGTGATGGTGGACTCAGGGAAAAATAGATTTTGCTTTGAAAAAGTATTTTAAATTAATTGATTTGATTGGTGTGTGCATGTGTGTGTGCGTGTGGGTTAGAATAAGGAAAAGGGTAGAGTAAAACCACACCCACATCTCACCCACATCTCAGGCTTCATGTTGTGATAGTAAAGAGGAACAGATTGGTTGATGGATAGTTACATTTGGAACACACCCTGCTTGAAGAGTCTGAGATGTAGTCAAGTCTCGATGGACCATGGGCAAGTGGGTATATAGGACTGAAGCTCAGTGAAGAGATTTGTTCTGCAGTGGCTGCCAGAATGCACTGAGGGAAGAGTGCAATATTAAATTTCTTTCAGCTCCTGCTTATTTTATTACATTTTTCAGCTTGAATGAGGTATAATTGACAAATAAATGGTAAGATACTTAAAGTGTGAAACACGATGATTTGACATATGTATGTTATCAAAGGAGCCCCCATTGAGTGAATTAACACATCTGTCACCTCATCTATGTACCCTTTGTGCGCATAAGAACACTTAAGTTCTATTCTCTTGGCAAATTTCAGTTATACAATAGAGTCTTATCAACTATAGTCACTGTGTTATACATTAGATTCTCAGACTTTATTCATCTTATAACGAGAAGTTTGTACCCTTTTACCAACCATTTCCCATCTCCCCCCAATCTTTCCTCACCCCCAGCCCCTTGTAACCACTTTTCTACTCTATTTCTATGGTTCACTTTTTTATTTTTAAGATTATACATGTAAGTGATATGTACAGTAATTATCTTTCTATATCTGGATTATTTTACTTAACATAATGACCTGCAGGTTCGTCTATGTTTATACATCAGGATTTCTTTTTAAGACTGAGTGATACTCCATTTTCTTTATGCATTCATCCATTGACAGACACTTAAGTTGTTTCCATATCTTGGCTATTGTAAACAATGCTTCAGTGGGCGGGGAGTACAGATATCTCTCGGCGATCCTGACTTTGTTCTCTGTGGATCAATACCCAGAAGTGGGATTGTGAATCTCATGGTAGTTCTAATCTCACTTTCCTGAGCAACCTCCATACTGTTTTCTACAGAGGCTAGCAGCAGTTTGCATCCCACCAGCCATGCATAAGGGTCTTCTTTTCTCTACATCGTCACCTGTTTGTTTGAATTTGCTCTGTGTTTATATTACTTTTGAATCTCTGAATGTGAGTCATTGCTAAATATAGACTTTCTCTTTGATGATAATGATGTATTAACAACTGCTACTTCAGAAAGAAGAAGAAGAAGAAAAGAAAGAACCAAAGTCAAGAGAAAGAATCCCAGAGCAGCTTGGGGAAAGGCTGAGTGTGAGCCCTTCTGTGGCCCCAGGAGCTCTGAGTTAGTTAGCCTTCTTTTTAAATAATATTTTTATTTATTTATTTATTTTTGACAGAGAGAGAGAGAGAGAGAGAGAGAGAGAGAGAGAGAGATACAGAGACAGAGAGAGAACTGAACTGGGGGAGCTCCCAGTTCAGCATATGGTTCCTCACGGGCCGGAGCTGGGATTTGATCCCCGGGCCCTGGCACTGCAAAGTGAGCACTTAACCCACTGAGCCATCCCGGCTTCCCCTGGTTAGCCTTCTAATCCCCGTTCACAGACTTCTCGTCACTCTTCATGTTTCCTGCAGGTTTCACTCACCTCCCCTCTGCTCCACTCTGCTCTGCTCCTCTCCTCTCCTCTCCACTTCCTATTGGCCTGAGGCTTTTTATTTTTATTTTTCAGTGGATAAGAAAATAGTGATTATTTCTTCAAAACTTCACCCGAAGCTCACATCTAGGCTTTTGCCTTTTGTGCTTCATCCAGGTCTGTGTAAAGGGAACTTTAGGGCTGATCTGACCACAAGGCCAAGTTCATCAGTCTCTTCAGTGAAAACACAGTGTGGTTCATTAATGTAGTTGGCATGAGTTGTTTTTTTTAAATTGAACTTTACTCCAATATGATTTTCTCAAGCGCTGTTCTCACAAAACCAAATGATATAATTTAAAAAGAAGTTTCTTCTTGAAGAAAGTTTAATCAAATGCTTTTATCACACACCTTTACCAAGTTATACTTGGGGGAAAAAAGGCTTTGTTGTTTTTCTTCTTCTGAAATAAATTGAAGACTTACATTAATGAAGACTCATTAACGGTGTTTGGTTAAGAAGAATTTGTTTTAATTTTATATATCAAATATGTACCTCTTAATTTTTGTTGTTGCCTATTTAGCAATTCTCAGTATTAATGTGGTTTAGGCAGGAGAAAACACAGCTTTATCATGAAAGGTTTGCATTACGAACAATATTCTGCTGTGAAGCTCTTTTCATTCTCGTTAAAGGATGAATTTTGTGCACAAATATGGAGCATGTTATGTGTTCAACATGTTAATTCAGGAATTTTATGTGGTCTATAAAGATATACATCCACAAAGTGTGGGCCAAGCCAAACAACCCTTGGCCTGTTGGCCTGGACCAAGTTCTGTTCTCCCATCTTGTGGCTTTTGCAAAACAACTGTCTTTTGAGAGAGAAAGGGAATCTCAGCAATTTTTGGTTTGACTGATTGTTGAGTATTTTCTTCAGAAGCTTAATATAAACTCATTTCCTAGAGTTAAAATACATCAGCATGTGCTACATAAACAGCCTCGGAGACCAAACTAAGAGCTTCTTGGAGGTATCAGAAGGATCCTCTTCCTGCTTAGAGTTTATACCTGCCCAGGTAAATTTTGTTTCTGCTCTCTTATTTTCCCCATCTGTCCCAATTCTAAAAATAATCACTATGCTTGGAGATGTGACACAGTGCGTGGTCTCTTACTAAGGTTACAAGTTTGTAAGTCTGCCGATCCGTTGGCGGGTTCTTGTTATGTAATAGAAGAAGGCAGATGGTAATTTGGTGTAATGCCAGTGTACACAGTGGCTTTAGTGATTTATCTCTAAAGATGGAGAGCCACCTTTTATGAGACCAGTTCACACTCCACCCTGTTCTAATTGGGACTGACCCTTAAGTTGAATAAAGAAATAGTAGTTCTGTACTTCCAATATTTCACTACATGCTCTTAGGAAATAGGAACATAGAGACTTAAAGAGTGAGTCTGTATTAGAGGGTGGAATACATACTCACTCTTCTTTTTGATAAGGGGAAACACACTTTAAAAGAATACATATTAGGGAATACGTATTATTGCTCAGTGGTTAAGCGCTCACTTTGAAGCCCCGGGGACCGAGGATCGAATTCCAGCCCCGGCCCATGTGGACCCACATGCTAAACTGGGGTGTGCCCCCAGTTCAGTTCTTGCCAGGACCTATGTGGGAGGCTCCCGGCCCAGTTCCTACCCTGCGCAGCCCTGTGCCCACCTGTGGAGTGAAACTATATGGAAAACTAATGTCAACTATGGAGACTGCTCTGGGCCCTCCCCCTTCTCTCTGTCTCTCTCTGTCTCTCTCTCTCTCTGTCAAAAATCAATAAAATAAATCTTTAAAAAAAAAGAAGAAGAAGAAAAAAAAAAGAGTCCGTATTGGGTATACTGGATGGCTCAGCAGTTGAGCACGTGTCTTGCGGTCTCAGGTCTGAGGTCAAGTTCCCGCTCAGCCGTGCAGGCCCCTGTGCGAACCTGCAGTGCACCGGTGCCCCGGGGACGGCTCTGTGATGAGGGTGCTCCCCACCCACGTGGGAGGCCCCTGATTTGCTTCTACCTGCGTGGCCCCACATCTGCCTGTGTGGAACAAAACCATGTCACAACTAATGTACATGTATGGCGACTGCTCTGGGTCCTCCTCTCTCTCTCACCTTCTCTCATAAATGATGAAGTGAATGTAAAAAATGTACATACAATCTCCTTAATCTAAATTCAGGACATTTTCCTAAGAAGTGTACATTTAGACTTATACAGAGTAACACCCTTTTTAAAGTATCAGTGTGTGCAAATGTAATATTGTTGTTACAGAATTACATGCTTATGATTTTGTCATAAGAAATTTGGTATGGATTACCAGCTCGTAAAAAAGGCGTGTTACTTCTGCCAGACTCTGCATAAATGGACTTCCTTCTAAAAAATAAACAAACATACCAGTCTTTATTAGTTTATGAAGTTTAATACTCCACACACTGTAAAGCAGACCTCTTTGGGTGGAGGTAACTTCTAAATCTTAGCGCAGAATCTTCATGCACATACTGGATATATGTCCCTGGAGCTCCAAGAGGTGGGAGCATATATCTGAGAGTCATCTGAGTGTCACAATGGTGGAAGCTGTAGGTGTGGAGTAGATCCTCTAGCAGGAGAATGTGGAGTGGTAAGAAGAGGAGCGGCCCTAATGATGAGCCCTGTGTGGCTCTGGCTTCATAGCGGGTAGAATAATTTACATCTGCACAGGGAATCCACAGCCTGAGAGGTAGAAGGAACTCGGGGAGAGTGTAGTGTTGTAGAAGCCAAGGGAAAAGAGAAGAGCTTGTTTCAAGAGGACAGGAGGAGTTGTCAGGTGCTTCTGATAGATCCATTGTCATGTGGACTGAAAATATCTGTTGAATGCAGTAGTAGGCGTCATTGGTAATATCAGGGAAGCTGCTTTTATGGGGAAGTGAAGGTGGAGAACAGATTGGGGTGGGTTGAGCCGTGCAGGAGAGATGAGGAAACAGGAGGCCTTGAACGGAGACACATCATCCAGGAGCTGAGCTGAGAAGGAGGGACAGGATGTAAGAAGGAAAGGCTGAGAGTGATGTGAGCTTGAGGGAAAGCTCTTTTGTGGGACAGCCTTCCATGGAATGAGAGACAACGAGAAAGAAGCATGGGAGCCAGAGAGGCTCAATACACCAGAGAGAGAAGAAGGAGGATGCATCATAAAGTAACAGTAATAACAACATAATATTTGTTGAGTGCACAACACATCCGGGGTACGGTGGTAAAACCTTGACATGTAGTCTTGTATTTAATTACTGAAATAATATTATGTAGTGGGTGCCATTGTTCCCTCCAGGTTAAAGAGGGGGAAAGTGAGACCAGGAGAGGCTGACTACCTTGCCCAGTGGCCTTCAGTGAGGAGGACACGGACTAACTTACTAACTTAAGGACTGAGCTTTGCCCCATCCTTAGCTCACCACACCCCAACTCGAACTTAGATATTCGAGCGGTATTTGAATACCCACTTAAAGATTCTTTCAGTTGTATTTAAGAGGGCCTCACTGATAGTCTCGGAAAGTTTTACCAGTTTCATTGTGACAACAATGTTAGCTAGTGGCCTGAATTAAAAAAAAAAAAAAAAGCCCTTATCTGCTAAGAGAACCTGACTTTGTGAGTGAATATAAAATATTATGCTCCAGAATATAAGCTGTATGAACCAATGTTAATTTGCCCAAAGAATAACCACCAAAGCCATTGGCTCAGGCAGAAATGAAAACTCAGAGTTGTGTTTTTTTTTATGCTTCGAGGACAGAAAAGGGATGGCAGGGTGAGGTAACGACATAGTAAGGCCACGTATGTGACATGCACACATGCTCCAGACAGCTTCCCTGTAGATTCTTTCGAAATTTCCTGCAGTAATATTAATTCTGTCTTCTTGCTTTTAACAGGACATAATGACTACATGTGTCCGGCTACCAACCAGTGCACGATTGATAAAAACAGGAGGAAGAGCTGTCAGGCCTGCCGGCTGCGCAAGTGCTATGAAGTGGGCATGATGAAAGGAGGTAGGTGCCTTCCGCACAGGCCCCACCTGCAATGGCTTCCCTGTCACCCCCCCGGGCCGGCCGTTTCCATTCCGAGTGCTCTTCTCTTCTAATTAGTTCTTCCTCTCTTATTTTTCTTTGCAACAAAAGTATTTTTGTGACACAATTTTTTTTCTCAGTTGACTGCTTTTATGTTTTATTTAATGAATGAATGAACAATTGATATATTTTTATTGTTAAATTTATTGGGGTGACATTGGTTGGAAAAAATTATACAGGTTCCAGGTGTACGATTCTACATGACACTGTCTATATGTTGCATTATGTGCTCACCACCCAGAATTAATTCTCTTTCCATCATCGTATAGTTGATGTCCTGTACCTACTCCCTGATCCCCTTCCCCCTTTACACTTTACTTTAAAAAAACATAGGAAGGGGAAGCCAGGATGGCTCAGTGGGTTGAGCGCTCACTTTGCAGCGCCGGGGACCGAGGATCGAATCCCGATCCCAGGCCCATGCGGAACCATATGCTGAACTGGGAGCTCCCCCAGTTCGGTTCTCTCTCTGTCTCTCTATCTTTCTCTCTCTCTGTCAAAAATAAATAATAATAATAAATTAAAAAAACAAACAAACAAACAAAAACATAGGAAGGGGCTAGAACCGGACATTTTAACATGCCATTTTGTGTTATTTATTTATTTATTTATTTTTGAGTTTCCTAAGAATTTTTTTCTTTTTCATGTAATAATTATATTTGAAATCTAAGGCATGTGGGAGGTAGTGGTAGAAGGAAAGGACAGCTGCTCGGTGAATTGTTCTAGAAATACTTTTCAGTTACTGTTTATATTGCTAATGCTAGAAAACAGCATCTGAGAATACACTTTCCCTAAATTGAGACTTGTCAATGGAAAGCTAAATAGCTAATTTATAATCTTTCAATCTTCTAACATCTTTCAGGGAATTTGAATTTCCAAAGGCAGCGTTTTCTTTGAGGAGGTAAGCTCGGTTCTTTCTGTGACATGAGTGCTAGGCATTGGCATATCTCAAGGCCCTCAGGATCTGTGCCCGTGTGCTGGGTCTTTGGGGCTGTGGGTGTGTGTATGTGTGGTGTCTGTGCCCTCTTGGATCCAGTCTTCTGGTTTCCGTCTCTGGGAATCCAGTGTCTGCTTCTGGGGGTAGGAGCTCCATAATTGTGGTTGCCTAATTGGTCTTCTTGCATTCTTGGGGGTCTAGTTTTGAAGAACAAGGCTTCTAGTCTTGGGCAGCCTTCAAAGTATGGGGAAAGAGCAAATAGGAAATGTATAATGAAAATAAAGTCCCGGGTGTGTTCAGTGTTTCAGGATGATTCCGAGGGGAGGGATGGATAGACAATGATGCTGCCTTCTGCTCAGCATGGGGAAAAGCTTTTTGGAGGAGTCAAGGCTTGGGAGGAGCTAAGGAGAACAGAGTTGCCATGGAAAAGAATAGTGATTGCACATCGAGGGCAGCTAACCTTTAACTCATTAGTACTTGGACAGGGCGGGGAGCAGAGGAAAAACAAATTGTGGAGACCAGGATGAAAGCATACCTGAGTGTTATGAGCTGACAGTGCAAAATTCTTTGATTCTGTGTTGTAAATAAGAGTGCAGGTTGAGATTTTGGATACAGCATTTGGAAGAAGTTATCCTGATGAACAGATGAAATGTTGAATTTACTACACTTTTGTGGGCTGTGAATATATGTCTTGAGTGTCTGAAAAAGCAGCTTTAATTCAAAGGGTAATTAATTCCAAGGATTTAACAGCCACACTCAGAAAATGACATTTGAAGTCATAAATGGATTAAATATTTAAGGAATTCACCTTTCTTTGTACTGTTGGAAAATCATTCAGGCTTAATTAAACTCACAGAAAGCTTCTTCAGGTAACTTAATAAGTGATAGGAATATAACAGCTACATGTAAAAAGTTTAATTTGAAACAGTGGAGTCCATGTTTAATAATCTTCTTTGGTGCTTGTAGGTAGATTAAGTCCAATCTCTTGTATATTCTCTGAAAGATGAAATAATTTGTGAATATGTCCAAAACATATTTTTCTGTTAGGGTACCCATAAATTGACCCTCCTTCATAAAAACAATTCTGTTTCTCCTAATTAATATCCAGATAGAGTCTGGCTATACACACACACACACACACATACACAACACACACACACACACACATAATACATACTCAATTTTAACCTAACACAAATTTTAACATGCAAAGACATAATGTAAGTACAAGTCTTCTCACTGTTTTCAGATAGAACTCTAGATAATTTAGCTGTACGTAGCTGGCTTGTGTGTCTACGCAGATAACTGTACATGTACGTTTTGTAAATAACTGTAAAATATACATGTATCTGTAATAGTTTGCTGCTGCTTTGGTTGGCTTGGTCTGTCATAACAAAGTCTATAGCCTGGGGTGGCTTAAACTACAGAAATTCATTTTCTCACAGTTTTGGAGGCTGAAGTCCAAGATCATGGTGCCAGAAAATTCTGTTTTTGGTGAAACCTCTTTTTCAGGCTTTTAGATGGCTGCCTTCTCTCTGTGTCCTTACATGACCTTTTCTTAGTGCGTACCCATCCCTGGTGTTTTTTTCTTCTTTTCATTAACACACCTGTTATACTGGATTAGGGCCCCATCCTTCTGACGTCATTTAATCTTTATTGTGTCTTTAAAGACCCTATGTGAAAACACAATCACATTCTAAAATATTGGACTTAAGGCATCAGCATGAATTTTAGAGACGGGGCAAAATTCATAACAATATCCTGTAAAGTTTCCTCAGTATCTGTCTACTTTTAATGAAAACATGTGTCTTTCTGGCAGTTTATATATGTGTATAAATTTTATAACAAGCTTTAAAGTTGTAAAACTATAGACTGCGAGAACATCTCATTTTAATTATGTGTATAAAGTAGTTGCCATAGGCAATAATAATTTTTTGTGTTTTCTATAACACAAGATATCACGTATAACCTCTTGCCACCTTGTATAACAACTCCCTGAATCCCACTGAATAAAGACTTAATTTAGAACTGTAAGTGTAATTCTGACTATAAAATTTGAAGTTACTTGTAAAGAATGGCTGTGGCTGAATAAATCTTTAAACCCTTTTCCTACTGGTTTCATAAGAATCCGATTTCTTAACCAGGCCAGACACCAATTAGAATATTGAATCTCTACACATGAAATAAAATGGTTAACTTCAGACTAAAGAAAGAGAATCACACACCTACCCTCTCCTTTAACACGAGGTTGGATACCTTTATTGAAGTGTTCTAAAATCTGAAAGAGTACCTGACTTGTCTGTGTGAAGACAGTAATGTTATGATGCCCACTACACTCTGAGTATCTCAACATCATTGAGAAACCAAGACATAGGAAAGATATAGGAACCATAGTCATGAAATTCCAAGGAGAGAAGACTTTTATATCTATTAATTTTGCATGAATGAAAAATGAGAGGACTAATCAGTTATTCTCTTTAAAGTTTGGTAAAACGTGGAATTGATGTCCTGATGCACAGTGGCCTCAGGGATGGAGGTGTTGTTAGTTTAGTTGGGTGAAGGCATCATGGCAGCCAGTCCAGTGCTTCATTCCTTGTGAGAACCATGCTCCCTTTGGATGTTAGAAGAAATGCTACGTGTTTTTAAGTCCAGGCAACAATTTTTGAAAGGGTCACTCTTTTCCCATACTTTTGCAAAAATAAATGGTTCTGGAAATGATGTAAGGACCATTTCTGTAGGTAGAACTTAAAAAAATACAGAGCCTTGGAGGCAGTAGTTGTATGAATGACTTGCTGCTTTTAAATTCTGTGAGCCTAAGACCTCGTGAATTTTCATGTATTTGCTTTTTGTTTTCATGATTGTGATTAGAATAATGAATGATGTTCCGAGCCGGAAAGAACTTGAAGGTCACTTGGTCCACCTCCTTGTTTTTCAGCTCGTTGCTCTCATTAAGTCACTCAGCTAGTTAGGTGCTTGCTCAAGAAGCCGAGATCCTGACTCCTGGTTCAGTGCTCTTTTCATGGTCCTGCACTGCCTCGCTGACCTGAGTGATTTAGATCATCATGAAAGGTAGAAATATGCGTAGTAAAGATATGAGTATCACATAGACCAAAATCATGACTTGGGAACAACTACTGTGGGCACAAAATACTCCTCGTCAATGATAAAATTGATCAATGCATTCGGCTTAGATGCACAGCTGATATATGGAGAGTGCAATGGATATTTTTAAAAAGGATTACTTAATATTTAATTACTTAATATTGCTAAATATTTAATATAATTTAAAAAGAACATTTTCCCTGTCAATCCAGAGGTTTTCACTACTTTTAGATACCCGTATTTTCCGGCGTATAAGACGACCGGGCGTATAAGACGACCCCCTAATAGTCTTATACAGCGAATATAGGCCTAAACCTATGTTTTAACTGTAAAATTAGGGGGTCGTCTTATACGCCCGGTCGTCTTATACGCCGGAAAATACGGTAACAATTTCAATATTCCTTGTAAAACATGTCTGTTTTCTTTTTAAAATGTTCAGATTATTCTGGCATTAAAAAAGGTAACTTTGTCAAGTAGGAGGCACCCCGGCTGATGGTTCAGTGTATGAGTTTGGCTCTTCCAGAGAGCCTTGGGGATATCACTTAATTTTTCTGAACTTAGTTTTCACTTCAGAAAAATATAAGCTTCAGACTCAGTGGTTTCTAAAGCATCTTTCAAGTGTTAACTTTTATGTGTTATGATTAATGAAGTTTACGTTAATAATGAAAAGGTCTGAATATAAAGTTAAAATGTATACAAGTGTCTGGTTATGAAAGAAAGACAATGTCAGCAGGTATCATAGTTATACTTCAGACTAGACTTATAGACACCTAGCAACTGGGAAGACCTATTGAAATGGACAAAACTACAAATCTGTTCTTTTCATTAATTAGCATGGGAAGTGACTCTCTTCTGAGTGGAAAGTGTCACAAAATGAGTTTGATGTTAATAGTGATAATGAGCAGATGGCTAGAATGTCATTACAAATTAATTAGCCACATAAAAGAATTCAGGAACCTAGTTTGCTCAGATAGGAGTTTGATAAGATAACTAAGATAAGCTTTTTTCTGTTATTAGAGATATCATAATTCTGCCTAAGACTTGAGTCCCAAGAGCTGGTGAATCTTTCTAGTTTCTGCCTTGTGAAACAGAGAAAAGAAGAGGCTAAAAATGGAGTGAATTGTGAGAAGTTCCTGATTAAATATCACACAAGCCAGTCTGGTGACATTAGCATGAAAACTTATCCAGTAGGTCTAAACCAATGTACCTGTGGTCAAACTTTTTGGAAATCCCAGAAATATAGGCCAGCCCTAAGAAGGATCTTAAGGTAAAATACGGACTAATGTATAAAGAAATGTTCTGTTTACTCCTGTAACATGTGGTTTAGGGTAAGCTTGACTGAGCAAATAAAAATTAGTGAGAAACATACAAAATTATACTTAAGCGTTTGTATCTTTAAAAGCTTGCTTTGAGAGACTAGTTAGCATTACATGTATTTTGTATTACATTTTTGACAGTTTTATTTGGAAAATTTTACATAACAAATGCCAGGTCACTTTCAAACTTCTTAGCCTAAATCATTTACAGATAACCTTTATTGAGTATTTACAGTGTGAAGGTGCTAGAAACACAAGGGTAAAATGTGGTTACTGACTGACCATAATGTTCAGACAACCTAATGGAGCTAAAGATCGCCAGACCCCTTTATTCCTTCAAGAGACCCAAGATTGGAGTTGACCTAATCAGTTCTGCTGTCTCAGTTCACCCACCAGTTCGGACCGTACTGATATCAGTACTCCCAGAGATCAAGCAAGGTCAAGTTTTCTGGATGGCCCTTTGTACTGTGTGGTTTCAACTTCTGGCCAATGTTCTTTCGGATGTGTCTTATTGCCAAGTGAAGTCCTGCCCATCCTAGATTTATTTCCCTCTCTTTATGAGTCCCTGTCTCATAGAAAACATACTTGTGTGAAAACGTCAACTGCCTCTTAGGCTACTCCGAGAGTCAAAGACATGAGCTAGATTTAATAAGTATAAATTGGCACACAGATATAAGGTATTATTATTCATATATTGTGTAGCATGATTATTATTCATATGTGTTGTAGCATCGTGGTTAAGTCTTTCACTTTTAGAAAGACCACCTGAATTCAAATGTTAGCACTGTCTAGAGATGTGTGACCTTGTACAAGATACTGCACTTTTTTAGACCCCTGTTTTTTTATTACCAAGTGAGGATAATAATAAGATCTACCTAATAAGGTTGTATAAGAATTGATGTATAGCTTTCTGTGTTTGGCTGGTAGTGAGCTCTCCATAAAAGTTGGTTACGATGGGTAATAAAGAGTACACTCAATTTTAACCTAGTCTCCAAATAAAGTGCAATTTGACTGTATTATCATCATCCCAATTAATCAAGAACTATTAGGTAATCATTTATCATGTATTTAGTTCAAAGTGGATAATCAGTGATATAAAAAAATGTGATGCCTAGCCCCGAGGAACCAACAATTTAGCCTCCTGCTGACCCTGATGTTCAATCTTCTTCACCTTCTGAGTCAGACCTAAATTTTTAGCTCCTTCTCCTACTTTGCTAAGCGCCCTTCGGCTTCAGTAAACAGGTCCACTAACTGACCACAGAACATAACTTGTCCCTTTATGCTTCCCTTCAACCCAAAGTTGATTATTAATACTATACTATTAAGACATTTTCTTGTTGACTAAAGGCCCTCTCTTCAACTCATTTAAGACTCCCTGGAAATCAGCATTGTTTTTTCCACCGGAATCTGGAACATTATGCTTTTCTTTTCTTGTGTTAATCCAAAAGCCAGGTAAACTGCTGCCAGAGCCTCAGTGTTAATCCAGGCACTGAGCGTCTTTGGACACTGCTGGCCTAAGGTCAAGTTGAATGCTTTGGTGTGTGGTGAATTCCAACAGTGAGAGTAGTTTCTGGCCTTTTGGCTCTGACTCCCTCTTGCCCGCAGCTCCCTGGGTTTTAACATATTCTTCAAAGTGTCCCCTCTTCCTCATCTCCATTTCTAATCTATGGCATGACCCCATCTACACAGAACATTGAATCTGACTTCCAGGTCCTTTATCTGACCGCCCATTTGTTCTCGTTGCTAGGATTAATTGTGTGCAGACACTGTTCTCACTTACCTATAGACATGCCAACCACTCAGCACTGGCCTCGGTACTGCCACCAAGTCTCATCTGCAGCCTGGCCTCTTGAGTGGCAATGTGACCAAGCCAGATTCTTTCTGGTACTGCATCTAAAGCATCTTCGTTTTTTCAAAACTTAATTCAAATATATGTTATTGGTCATGATTTTAAGATAACAGATGAAGAGAAGATGTGGTTTATCTTGGTGTTTAGCTAAATAATTCCCTTGGCATAGTCTATTAATCAGATCACATGATTAAGCATGACTGAAGTAATACAGCTATCATAATGATCTCTCTCTCTCTCTATATATATAATATATGGAGTATTTATTATGTAATTTTAAGCATGAAAAGTAATGACACCAGGTACTTCAACTATCATAACAAACGAATAAAATAACTATTAAAGAATGAATAAAACAACTATCATAACAAATGAATAAAACTCTACATTAAGTCAAAGAAAAGCACATTTTAAAGGAATAAAAAAGCCATTTACAAAATTATTAAGTTAAAATAAGATTTCCTTATAGTTGAGTTATTTTAATAATATTTAATATCAAAGATAAAATTATCTATTTTGCTGGTGGCTGAAACTTTTTATGGTCATTTGTTTTGAGAAGTTCTAGCTATAGCATCTTTACTATTCAATGATAATTCCCTTTTTTTTTAGCCTGCACTTTTATTTATTACATTATTTTGTGGGAGGTTCAGAAACATGCATTTCATCATGAATTTTCCAGGTAGTTTATCTTGCAGACAGATATTAGCTCTATTAAAAAAAAACATATTCACATACATTTTATTCTCTCTCAATATGGTTTTAATTAATTAAATGAAGGGTTTTATTTTAAAAAATGTTTTAAGCATTTTCTTTAATAATAATTGATTTTGGAATAACTTACTATGTTTTCTCCGGGGCTGCAGTTCACCATCTATTTAGTTGAGTCCTTCCCAAAATGAGATGTTGTACATGTGGAATTGATTCACTTCACAAGGATGCATTGTTTACTCCCCCAAAATGTCAGTTTCTGGCTTTTAATAGTAGTAATGGGTCAAAAAAGTGCCTGTCCATATTTGTTGTATATTCACCAAGTGCATTTTGCAATTTAACACACTGGAAAGGTAGGGGAATGAGTACAAGGTGACTTCTTTGACTTAAATCCAACTAAAAAAAAGGAGAGATTCTTTTGATACAAGGACAAATAACAAAATAAAAATAAATAGCTGTACAAACCCTACCAAGATAAATTTCAAAAATATGAAGAATATTAAAAAAAAAGACTAAAATACTCAAACAAGGCACTGAGATCCAATTAAAGTGTCTGGGGGATGCTGGGATAGCTCAACAGGTTGAGTGCTTGCCTTGCAACCACGGGGTCCGGGGATCAAATCCCAGCCCCGGCCTGTGCAAACCCCTATGCTGAACTGCGGTGCAACTGGTAACAGCTGGGATGGCGACAAAGGTTCTTGCCTTCCATGCAGGAGGCCCCCAGTCAGTTCCTCCCCCATGCAGCCCCACATCCACCTGTGTAGAATGAACCTATGTCACAACTAATGACGTACAACTATGGAGACTGCTCTGGGCTCTACTGTCTTCTCTATCTTTCTCTTACCTTTTTTCCAACAATGAGATAAATCTTAAAAACAAAACAAAACAAAACAAAAACAACTCCCAAAGAGTTTGTAAAGGAAAAGGTAGAACTAGCTGGGGGAAAGCCAGTAAGGACACAGCAGTGAAATGGCATCTGGGGGCAGGGGCAGAGGGCAGGAAGGGATGACCTGATGCTACTTTCAAAGACAGAAAGGAAAAGAGAGGTAAGGGCTGATGAAAGAGATGTGTAGAAAACCGAGACATTATGCCTAGAACAAGCTTAGAATGCTAGAAGCCTGAGAACACCAGTGGAGGATATGAAATGAAAATGCTATGCCATTGCACATACATGTTCAGCATAAACATTAGTTGGTCCAACATGACACAAAGAGCTGATCAAGCAGAACTGAGGACTGAATAGTAGGAAAAAATAGGTTTGAACCTCAAATAATAGAGTGATATAATAGTAATAGGACAAGCAGGAAAATTATTAAATAAAGAGTCCTATCACTAAGAACTTAGATATGAGGCATAATCCTCAAAGACAGACTAGACCAGTAGGATCTGCTTTTCCATTAAAAAACAAAACAAAACAGGGAGAAACTTTTGTGTACACCTGGAACCTATGTAATTTCTACTAACCAACGCAACCTTAATAAACTTAACAATAAAAAAAAAAAGTAAGAGGTTAAACTGCTCTAAGAGTTTACTTCTCCATATTTGGGGTGTATAAGGGTTTAAAGAAAAATATAGAAGTCTAAGAAAGATTCCTTGAGCACCACAAGCATATTCTATTTGAAAGTAGAAGGATACTGGCTCAGGATCTAGTTTTCTCAGTGAAACTTAATCAGCTTTAAACTTTTAGTGAAACCTAAGTCAGTTTCCATGATAAGTCCCACACTCACATCTGAAAAGATGATTGAACACAGATGTAAGACATTAAGGAGTAACAGATAAATACATTAACAAAAGTTGATGTTAGAAAATAAATGATTAAATTAGATACCATATTTTCAAAATTATAGAAAATTGAAAACTAGGAAATATTAAAAAAAATCTATATAGGTGGTAAAGCAGGCAGAGAAGGATAAACCCAATCAACTCTAGATCTTACCCTAGAATGACAATCAGAGTTTACTTAATTGAGGAAATTAAAGCATACTTTTTTAGATTTATTCTTTTTTTTTTTTTTTGACAGAGAGAGACAGAGAGAGACAGTGAGAAGGGCAGAGCAGTCTCCATAGTTGGATGTCATTCGTTTTGATATAGTTTCACTCCAGAGGTGGGGTGGGGGTTGTGCAGGGCAGGAACTGGGCCAGTGGGCCTCCCACATGGGTGGCATGCCCTCGGCATGGGGGACCTCCTTTATGGAAAACATGCTTGGGGCAGGAGCTGAACTGGGGGCCTCCCACATGGGAAGCACCGAACTGGAGGCACATCCCAGTTCAGCATATGGTCCACAAGAGCTGGGGCTGGGATATGATCTTCTGACCTTGGGGCTGAAAGATGAGCACTCAATCCACTGAGTCATCCCGGCTTCCCCAGGATGACTGTTTTTTAAACAGTGTATTAGTTAAGGTTAATTTTGACATAGGAAAGAAATAGTTTAAAATTCTGAAATGGAAATGAAAAATACATAATCATCACTAAAAATAAATTGACATTAAATTTTATCTAGGATTCATGAAACATTTTTAATATTTAATGAAAACAGACTAGACAAATGTTGAAAAATATGAACTGGATTAAAGATAAAGAGATCCTTTAAGGAGACACATAAAACAGCTCTGAATTTTTATGTCCAAATCCTATAGCAACAAAATGCCAACAACAAAAAAAATTGTATAGAAATGTTAGGTTTACTTATTAATTTTTCAGAGTTCTTTATTAATTCTAAATTCCTACTTTTAATTTAACTTATATATTATATTATATTATATATTATAAGTGGATTAATCTGGTATGTAGCTTATCTTTGCTTTTTTATGGTATCATTTGTTCATAGAAAAATTTATTTTTTTAAGTTGTGGAATTTATCACATTTTTAAAAAATCAGAACTTATGCTTTGAGTTCTGTATAGTAAATCCTTTGCTGCTTCGACACCATTAAGTTATTTATCTAATATTCTGATTTAAAAGTATTAAGGCTTTCCTTTTTCACATTTGATTACTGATTTTACTTGAAAGAGAACTTTGTGTATGACAGGAGGTATGAATATAATTTTATTTGCTCCATCTGGATAAAAATTGCCCCAGAGCTATTGATTAATACATTCCTTCCCTGTTGATCTGTGAAGCTATCTCTATTATACATGAAGTTCCCCTATAAGAAAAACATTGATTCGAAGCTCTCTTTGCTGTTCCTCTATTGGTCCCTGCCTTTACTAAAACCATGGTTTTAATTTTCATAACTTTGTAATTACTTTGATGTTTTAATCCTTGAAAAGGAATTTGTTCTTCAAAATTATTTTGGCTATTTTTGCTTCCAAAGGAATTGTTAACTCAACTTTTAATGAAATTTTATTGAATTTATAAATTAATTTAAGGAAGACTGACATTGTTATGATAGACTTCCCACCCATTAACATTATTGAACTCTTTATTTATTTTAGGTACTTTTAAATGACTTTCATTAAATATTTAATTTTCTCCAAAAGAGTTGCTATCTCATTTTACTGATATTTTAAAGACATTCCTTTAAACATTATATGATTTTATTGTTCCAGAAATGTTATATATTTTGAAAACATTTGCAAATTTAAGATTACACTGCCTATTCACTTAATATTTTCTAAAGCTGTTTAGTGTTCTTCAAAACATGATTTTTAGGATGGCCGCACTAATATTTCAGTATGGTCAAACCATACCTTATTTAGTCTTTGGTATTTGCCTTGTTTCTAACTGTAATAGTTGTTTTTTTTTTAAGATTTATTTTTATTGATTTTGACAGAGAGAGAGAGAGACAGAGACAGAGAGACAGAGAAAAGGGGGAGGGCCCAGAGCAATCTCCATAGTTGTACGTCATTAGTTTTCTACATAGTTTCATTCCAAAGGTAGGTGTGGGTCTTCTCAAAGCAGGAACTGGGCCAGGGGCCTCCCGCATGGGAGGCATGCTCCCAAGAGCTGGGGTCCTCCCACGTGGGAAGCTCACACCAGCGAGAACTGAACTGGGGGCACACCCCAGTTCAGCATATAGGCCTGCACAGGCTGGAAGTGGGACGCGATTCTTGGACTCCGGAGCTACAAGACAAGTGCTTAACCCACTGAGTCATTCTGGCTTCCTCTAACTTTCATAGTTTTAAGCAAGAATATAAACTAATGACTTTCTTGATAAATTTTTGGACCCACTCCTAGAACTTGATTACTTTTTCATAACTCATGGTATATGTTGTCAAAATGTATCCAGTGATGCTTGATTCAGAAGTCACAGTATATAAAAGAACACCCTGCAAATATTACAAATTATGATATATAGAAATATATATATATATACATATATATATATGTATATATATATTACAACTAATATTTAAGCATTTCAAGTGATATAGGCTTATATTGAACCGTAAAAAGAGGAGAGTGAATAAATAAATGAATAAATGATTCTGTCAGGGTAGGCAATAAAAGATTAATAACAGACATGGGTAAGGAAATTATGGATGATTTTTATTTTCTACTTTTTTCTTCTCTGTATTTTCTATTTTCAACCATGTACATAAATTATTTGTGACTAAAATAAAAAAAATACCTCCCACTTTGATATTCTTATATAGGTTTCATGGGGTAAGATTTTTCCTTAATTTCTTCCATTTTTAGGAAACTTTCATTATGGCAATTTTATGTATTTATTTTTTTTACATCTTTCTTCCTCTTTTTTAAGAGTGAGATTGATCAACAATTTTATAATGAATACATGTACATTGTCATGACCGTAATAGGTTGCAGATGAATTTCATAACTGTAATTAATTTATTAATTTGGTACTTAACTATATTTTAGTTGGGTTCAGAAATATTGAATGAGCTTATTCAACGTCGTCATCATGATATTGCAATATCAATATCAAATGACAAGTTTCTTGGAAATTAATGTTTCTTGGTTACAGTTATATTTTGGGTGATGGAAGGCAGCTACCACTGCAAAGGACAAGAATACATGAAAGCCACTAACTACCTACTCTTCCCTTCCTTGCTTAAAACTGAAGCACAAATGATTAGTGTAAGTCACTGAGGAGGTATTTCAGGAAGCTGAGGAAAAATAAATTAACTTTTACATCCCTTATCAGAATGTTTTCAAATCCCTCTTGAAAGTAGATGGAGTAGGTGAGAAACAAAGAGACTTCACAAACAATGAAAGCTTTCCAAACAATTGAGGAAAAAAACATTACTGTATTCTGAAACAATAACTTATGCCCCATTCTTTTATTTGAATGTGTTTTCTTAAGGTAATGACTGGCAAAGAGTTTGATAAGGTTATGTTTAAAGTAATATTTTTCTCAGCAAGGCATCCCACTACCATCAGATTTCTTTCCAGAAGGATTTCGTAACTGACACCTGGTAGCCCATTCTGATTGTCCCACATCCACCAGAAGTACACACTGTTCCAAAAAATCATGAAGTTAAAGTATGTTTATTTGGGTAACTCCTGCAATCAACTCCTGTAATTCACTCTATCTTCAGAGAATAAAATGGAAAAAGTCAGCCTAATCTCTGTGACCTTAAACTTCTACTGAAACTTAGAGATGGGTTAGCTCAGCTGGTGAGAGCTCGGTGCTTGAGGACACGAAGGTCATGAGTTCTATTTCATTACAAGGCAGTGAAACTCAGAGGAAAATCCCCATTGCGTTGGCACAGACTCCTCGGGACATCTGCTAGCCATTCAAAATGAGACAAGTCATGTGACCTTTTCAGTGAATCATATTGTAACCTAGGGAGTCTCCAACTTGAAGCTGGTTGTGGGACCAAGGAAGAGGCCCAAAGGAGGCTGGAACAGAGGCCCTAGAGTACCTTAGGCTGGAGCACAGTGGAGGATGACAAAATTTAACGGGGCTCCAGAAAGTCCGTGTCAGTTTAGGCACTGAATTCAGTGGGGGTAGCAAAAAAAGAAGGGGTTCAGCCACTAGGGAGGGTTTTTCAGAGGGAGTCACTACATAAGCCAGCATCAGGGTATCTTCCAATGAGGGGCAGGGCTCCTCCCACCCGCAGGCAAAAGCTCTGGGTATGAGTCCATTTCTGGAAGGCACGTGGGCAAGTGCCATGAATGGTTTCCCATCTGCCACTGGGTCCAGGGCTGAGACTCACTTCTGAAAAGTTTGGGCAGAAGCGTGACCTCTGGAATGTGGCCAACTGAGCCATCAGGGAGAAGGGTAGGTGGAGAGGGGTAAGTGAAGAGTGGGTGACAGTGAACTACATAGCTCTGTGTCCAGGCCTCAGAAGTGAATGTGAAATATATGTTTTGCTGTATCTGGGAGCATGATTTAATTATAAGCTGCACCAGGTGGATTGCCGACATACCGTTCTTCTCTGCATTGGCTGGATTGGGACCAGGGAGTTCTGCAGGTGGCGGCCACAAGCAAATCCAGCTGTAAGATGCTATAAACATGGAAACAGAGGACAATTATGGTAAAAACTGGGGGGAGAGGATATTCTATCGGCAGCAACTTTCTTTTCATCTCTGACATATCAGAAGTATATACTACATATCTACTGTATCATTATTTAATGGTATTCTGCAAAGAGGGAAATGTTCTGGTTGGTCCATCTTGATAGCCACTGGTCACATGTAGCTATTGAGCACTTGAAATGCTGTTAGTGTGATTGAGGAACTTGTAAATTCAACCTAAATTTAAATTGTAACATGTGGCTTGTGGCTACTGGATTGGACACAGCAGAACTAAATGCTAGAGTCAGTGGTAGTAGCAAATCCTATGTTGAGAAGAATAAATGAATAATTGCAAAAAATGATCAGGGCAAAGCCCAAATGGGTCTTTTCCTTTGGCCTTGGCTGTACTCCCAACCCTAAATAGGTAGCGTTCATTTTTTAAATTTATAAAACCTATACTCCTTGGCCTGTAATGATGGAATTTCATCTTGTTATTGAGATTCAGTGCAGAGAGAGCACTTAATTCATTTTTTAGACTTGGACTGTGCTGCTGCAGTTTGTCCATCTATGAAATGACATTGAAAATCTCATTGGCATTTATCACAAGCTGTAAATAGTTAATGGGTCAATTTGTAAATATTCCTGTCAAATTGTATGGTAGTTGTTTTCCAAGTAGTTTCAGAAGTAGGCCACACAACCTAGTCAAGGGCAGGAAGAAAATGATGTAATTTCTTCTTTTTTTTGAGTCCCATTAAGAAAATTGTATTTTGGGTTGTATGTGTTATATTCACAGACTATGTTAATGCACTAGTACATTAATGTAATTAAAATATGTACATCTATTAGGGGTGCTTGCTTAAATATTTTTTTCTTGTAGAGATGGACAATCAAAAACATAATAGAGCTTTCTGGTCAATGGTATATCCTGTAGGAAAGACTAGCAATGTGATTAAATGCTGATCCTAATCTCAGGTATTTTGATAACATCACAACAGGGCAAGTATAATTATTGGGGCTTGTCTTTATGGTGTTTTCAAAGACTGTCTCAGCCGGTTCACTTGTTAGGTTTCACATCTGTGTTTTATGCTTGGTAGATTTTCCTGTTTCTTCACTTGTCTGTCTCTTTCTGGTTTCATTTTCCTATGTTTGTATAGCTCCCTCGAAAAGTCTCCGAAAAATCAGCCCGAGGCTTTCTATCTCACGGTCTCCCTTCGGAACCTGCTCTGACCCTGGAAGGGCCTTCTTCCCTGCTCACCGCTGCCTCCACAAGTGCTGCAAACCGAGCACAGGGCTAGGAACTCTGGTCCTGGGAGCACCTTCTTTAGGCTCATTGATTGTTCTGATGTGGTGGAAGCAATGCTGCTGCCGCTGCCCTCCCCAAATCAATTAGGGTGGACTCCGTGAAGGAGCATCCCAGATTTGTTTCCAGACTCTCTATCAAGCTTGTCCAACTTGTGGCCCATTGGCCACATGTGGCCCAGGACGGCCTTGAATGCGGCCTGACACAAAGTCGTAAACTTTCTTAAAACATGAGATTTCTTTGTGACTGTTTTTTTTTTTTCCTTTAGCTCATCAGCTATTAGTGTTAGTGCATTTTATATGTGACCCAAGACAATTCTTCCAGTGTGGCCCAGGGAAGCTAAAAGGTTGGACACCACTGTTCTAGATTATTCTAATGTGCGTCCAGAAGTGAGCCCCGCTGAGATGGCTGCTCTATGTCAGTCCTAAGCACTGTTAGGATTCCTCAGGTATTACTTGTCTATTATACATTAGTCTATGACATGGCCCAGTAGGTAGCCACCAGCCACATATGGCCATTTAAAATTAAATGAATTAAAATTAAATAATATTATATTATAAATATAACTCTTCGGTTACATTAGCTGTATTCATATGTTATGTAGCCACAGTGATTAATTGCCACCATATATTACAGCCCAGCTAGAGAATATTTCTATCATCAGAGAATTCCACGGAGCTGTGCTAACAATCCGGAAACCTCAACATGGAGAAGGACAGGAGGGGAGGGTGCAATACAACAGCAAACCCAAAGCCTGCTGTGGGGTTGGTACATGCTGTATCTTATAGTACATTTGGGACTCAGTTTATGAATCCCTTAGTTTTTAAATTTATTTGAAATGAGTTGTGGCTAATTTAAGGGAAGGAGTGATTTAATTTTACGTGACTTGCTTAGCCTGTCCTTGTTTAACATATCCCCTTCTGTACCAGGGACTCACTCATCCCTAACCAATTTTTTCTTTGTGTATCATTGAAAAACAACTTAGAGAGGTCATTCCTGATGAAATCTGTGTTGTGTAGAAGAGGTGAACAGCTGGTGAAAATAGCCCTGAGGATTCTAATCCCACTGAAGGAAAATACGGTGTAAACTGTTGCCTTGCACCATGACATTTGTGAAATCCAGGGAGGAACAGAGTTTATGGTCTCATAACATGTCAGTGTAGACATCCTGATAAGCCACTACCTTATGATAACAGGAACATTAACAGTGGGAGAATATTGACTTTAATATCATGGTCACTTATTAGAGCTAAGAGTACCGTAACCATTTTACTAGCTGAGTATTTCTGACCTTTGGTGAGAATAACTTTCTCAAGTAGCTTAAAGTCTCATTTATTACATGATGCTTCTGTTCACATCAAGGTGCACATTTTCACCTTAATATAATATTTCACTTTATATGCTCTCCTGCTACTTTGGACACTTGCATTAAGTCCCACCCCCACAAGTAAACAGAATACATCAGTCCTTTAATGGAACTCGTTATGCTCATTTGTCTTTGCCAAGAACTATTGAAAATGATCACAAATGACTATGTAATTATAATTAAGATTTCATAGCAGTATACACTTTATTTTTAACAAGTTCATTCTGTTAAGTTTCACCCTATTTCAAATAATGACATTTGCAGTTACAAAGAATTATTAAAATGACAATTTAACTAATGTCTTCGGCAGGTAAACTGGTTATTGTATTTAATAATTATAATTATTAGTTATAAGATACAGATAGTAATTCTAGGAAGCTTGTTCTATTAGAATACTTAAGAAGATTAAGCAGAACAACTTATTGTGATAGTACCTGGTAACCAAAGTGATCTTTTTTTCCATTTTAGTCCACATATTTTCCATTTTAATTTTATTCTCCCAAAGAAGGCCGAGCTTTTCCCAGTGTGACATTTCAGTTTTTGTAAAATTATAATATTATGAAGAAGAGTAATGTATATTAGATCTTCTTTTCATTTACTGAGCTAAAAATGATATGCATCATCGAATTACCAGAAAATTGCTTTTTTAACAATCAGGTCCTTAGTTCAAGAATTATTCTTTTAAAAAAGTTATGACCATCTTGTAATTTTCGAAGTAGCATCTTTAGAATCACCCCTCACTCTCCAACACCTTCCCCATTATTTTTCTTATTTCCACTTAGTATATTTCATGAAACTTAGAATTTTTTGTCCTCTACTGCATATGGTCTTTATGTGCTGCCTCCCTGAAAAATAAAATCTTTAGTTTTATGAGGTCTGTGTTCTATTCCTTCACTTTAAAATCATGGGAAAATAACTGTTATTTCCTTATCCCTGTCTCCAATTCTCTCATCATTTTCAGTGTGCCAATTTTCTTCTTTTTCTTCTGTGTACTGTAAGAAACTTTTTACTCTGTTCCATTCCGTGCAATTTAAGGTTTACAGTTTCTTTGAGCTTCTTAGATTATCCTTTGTACTTCTGTCTCCTTTTTTATTGAAAGAAGACTGCAGTCCTCTTTCCACTTCATCATCTGTATATTGCCATATGTAAAACTCATCTGCTTATGGACTGAAACTGTCCATCTTGCTTAATCATACTGAATACATGACTTCTGAATGTGTTCAAAATCATCATGTACTGTGAAAGAATTTTCTATCATGTTCAGGTTACTGCCTTATGTACAGTGAAGCTGAAGTAAAATAGCTTATAATGAACATGGTATCAAGACATAATAATGATAATCTGTACATCCTATTTACTGGGTCAACAAGCCCATAAGGCAAATCACCATTTTGTTAGAAATTTGACAAATCATATTAGTATTGGGGATGGTATAGCAGAGATAAAGGCATGGACATTGGGACTAGCAGTCTTGAGTGCTAATTTTTTTCAGTTCCTAATTATGTGTCTTTGGACTAAGCCATTGTGACCTCTCTGAGTCTTTCATTCATAAAATGGGGTTTAATATTTCGGATATTCCAACGAAGGGATATGTAAATCACCCTCCACATAGCATAGTATATGGTAGGTCTTCTTAATGACAGTCTCTTCCAAAAAATGAACACTTATGCTTTGGATTTAGAATAGGTGAGCTTGAGCCGAGATAGAGCTGTTTCAATAGAGAACACTATTCTTTTTTTTATTTTTATTTTTTTATTCTTACATAAATGTACTACCTGGGTTGCTAAACTTGCCTTCTCTTTATCTACCAACTAAAACCTAGGTATCACCTCTAAAGAACGTACCAGATTGAATATTTCATCTGATCAAATCTCAACTAAATATTCTTTTCAGCTTTTAAAATAGATATTTCAAATTCAGTTACAAAGCAAGTCTATTACCTCACTTGAAATAATTTCTTCTACCTTTTCCCCAGTCAGACCATTTCATTCGTAATGATTATACAAGTTTTTCCTTAGATCCCGAGAATAATCCTAATAGTCCATGTGTTGACCTCAAATAACTTCTTTTTTATTTGAATCCTGATAATTTAAACAGGATATATTCAGATCGTGGGAGACTTATAATCACAATAAAAATATACTTTATATACCATAACCATTTCCAAAAATATAGTAAGCTTGAAAGCGATATACATTTACCAATTGTCAGGATTTTAAACATTTGATGAAGTTGATTATGTATGTGGCACTAGCCTTCATAAAAAAGGGCAGAAGTCCTCGTGCATTCTCTCCAGGAGAAAGAGGATGCTTCTGGGGAAGACCTTTCGTTTTGGAGAAAAGCTTGGAATCTGCTTGTTAATTTTCCATCCAAAGCTCCCTTTGAAATATGCTCTATTTACCTATAATTTCATGAGCTATGAATAAAGTCTAAGAAGTTTTCTCTGAAATTATAGCAATAGGGGGCATTATTTTTTCATTTGGGCTCCAATCTTCATCCTGATCCTCCATCCTTTATCATAACTTCTGGCTTTGACTGAACATGGGCAGGATGAATGGCTTTTAAAATGGATACAGGCACAAGAAGTACAAGGCCTGGAAGCCACTTAATTATTTTCACAAAGAACCAAGACTTCAAAGAATCAAATGATGACATGAACCTCACTCTGTAAGTTCAGCTTATAACTGGACTGTTAACCATGCCTGATGAGTTACTAAGTCTTGAACTGTTTTTTACTGATTTATTTTCAAGGTTACACACATATCTTCTCTGGGTTTAAGAGTATTTTTTCTGCTACCCTAACTATGGTAGACATCACTGACATTAGCTTTTGTATTTTGACTGAAGACCTTTGCCTCTCTCATTCCTCCTCTCCAGCTTTAATATCTAGGTTTTTGCAGGAAACTAGTAGTTTTGTCAGGTTGCTAAGTATCTTTCCACCAAAGGACATGCATTTCGGAGCAGCAAATATTTAGTATTTAACATTTGATAAACCAGCTTGCTTCAGGACCTTGCAATACAATTTCATCTCTGGCCGTTGTAAGCAAAGCCTCCAGCTGGTATTTGGTGAAATGAACAGATGTGGACATGCTGACTGTATTGAGATGCATTAATTCTCTCTTTTTTTCCCCCCTGAAAAGTGGGTAAGAACTTGTAAGATTGAATAATGGAATTCAAATCAGATGGGGTGAGATATTTGATATTCAGGAATAAATCACAGCATAATAAATCTGCTACTTTGTTTGGACTGAATGAGGAGTTGCTGGTACTGAAATATTGTCAGAAGAAAGGAAAATGGAGATTCTATAGAGGAGAAGTTGGCTCTGGAATAAATGCTGTTACCATCAGTGGAATGTTTTCTTCTTTGGAAGGCACTTGTTCGTTTCAGTATATAAAACAGTCATTGATCATTAGTTTGGAAAGCTAATTTGTTTACAGAGCACAGAGTTAAGTCTAGTGGGAAATACAAAGACCTAGCACAGGCCTTATCAGTAAGAAACTTTTAAATCTAGGCATGTTGCATAGAAAGGAAATTTTCTGAGTCAATAGGGAACTCCTTTGGCTCAAGTACAGTGAGATAGAATTGCTTCTGATATCAGTGATAAGAGTGAGATATTTCCTTTCACTGAGCTCTCTATTTAAATAAAGGTGATAGAACTTTGTGATCATTAGGGCTTTTGATAATTATCAATTTCATCATTCTCTCGTACTTGTTGAGACTGATATTTTAAGAAAGGAGCCCTAGTGATTTGTGTGGTAACCATCAGGATAAGACATAAATTCATCATGCGATTTGTATTTATTGAGTCCGCCAGCAATGGGCTTCAGGATGGAAGGTCCTATCGGATATCTCTAATATATTGAAGGTGACAGAGTTCACAAATGAGAGTTTATAAAGAGGAATCACCCCTTTCAAGCTTCAAGGAATATGACATGCGCCCACTTGAGCGTTTGTTAAAACGCCTGCTCTGGTGAACTCATTTGTGATCCAATTGTAGAATTGTTGTGTGATGACTCTCCCACTGGCAAGCACTTCTTGTCCAAGAGAATGTAATTGGGTATTGGTGACTCAGGCAGGGCTGGGAGGACTCATCCATCTCTGCATCAGAGATGACAGGGACTTTATTTGTATCCAACTCTATACCGACCAGCATGAGACAAAGAAGACATCCATGGGGAGGTGGGGAGACAAACTGTTTCTTTTACAAATCATCGAAAGAAAACTGCAGGTCTGAGTTGCAGAACTGTTCAAGAATGGGAGAAAAGAGAGAATCTTCACAGGCTGAACCTTGGTGTCTTATTTATTCCTCTTGGCTACAGAATGCCTGCCAGCAGGAGACTCATCACTAAGATATTACAGGGAAATGAAGCCAAGCAAGAAAAATAAGTATTGCTTTTCTCCTCGCCCCATAAATTTTGTTATTAATAAATCAGATTCTTATAGAACAGCCTGCCACAGCTGTCTCTAGAAGCAAGATTTTATTAGCAGAATTTTTATTAAAATGCACAGTAGTTTTAAGAGTGAACATTTTACTTTTAAGTCAACATGTACTCGTATGTCATTGAGAACACATGTGGTTGTGACTTACCCCTTGATGTGGACCTTGACTCTGATTTTGTTGCTGGGATAAGGCAGCATGATTTGACATGCAATTAAATGTGTGGTAATCTGTGATTGATTATCCATTTTTGGCACTCTCTTCCTGATCTTCTGGAACAATTCCAAAATAATACGCATTCTAATACAAAGGCTACCTCTTTGGTCACTTTAGCTTCCATCAGGGACATTGTTTAAACAGTACAGCAATGTCAGAACAGGAACAATGCAGTCCCTTTTCAAATTAAATTTGAGACAAATATCATCAAAGTAAATTGTGATTTTCCAATGTGATCTGCAGAAGAGGGAGATTAATACTTTCTATGCCCTTGCTTTATGGAAGAATTAACTGTAAAGTCAATAACATACATGGACATCATTTTCCTGATTAGAAACATAAATACATTTTAATTGCAGAGAAGAATCGTTGTGTTTTTGTATAGTTTGTGTTTTCCAAGTGCTTTTTTATCAGACAACTCTAGCTCAACAGGACAAACAGAGACTTGGGTTGTTATAAACCTGTGGGCACGTGCTCCATGATGGGACAGGCCTGATGGAGCAGGACTGACAACACATGAAGTAAGTGTTCTTTACTTGTGGTGCAGCAGCTGCTCCCATCATTGCTGAGTTCCTGTTGTCACAGCAAACAGGAACCTAGCTCTGGGGCCTGAAATGAAGGAGAGCTCAGACTGGGCTTGGATAGTGTGATTGGCCATGGTGGTGCACCTTGGCTACTCTTCACACAGGTAGGATAATTAAAGCAGGTATGATTAGAGCTGTAATTTGTCAGGGAAGAGGTGCTCTTTGCACTCCCAGGAGGAATCAAGCCTATTTGTACCCAAGTAGACTTATTAAGGACAATTAATTCACCCCCAAAGGACTCAGGTGTTTATCTATCTTGTAAAATATCCTTAATTCCCATATTCAACCTCTCCTTTATGCCTTGAGCTCTTGGCAACCTCTGATTTGTTTAGCATCTCTATAGCTTTATCTTTATAGGATGTCATATAATTAGAATCAAGGTGGTATGTAACTGTTTCAGACAGGCTACTTTCACTTAGTAGCATGAATTTAAGTTTCATCCATATTTTTTTCATAGTTTGATAGCTATAGTTTCTTTTTACCACTGAAGAGTATTCAGTTGTATGGATATACCCCTGTTTTTTTTTTTACCCATTTACCTGTGAAGGACATTTTGATTATTTCCAGGTTATAGAAATTCTGAATAAAGCCACTCTAAACATTTGTGTGAAGGTTTTTGTGTGCATGTAAGTTTTAAAAGCAATTAGGTATATATTTAGGAGCACAATCGATGGATCATGTGCTAAGACTATGTTTAGCTTTATAAGAAACTGCCAACCTGTCTTCCAAAGTAGCTTTTGCATTCCCATCAGCAATGAATGAGAGTTCTTGCTTGTCCACATTCTTGTAAGAACTTAGTGTTGTCAGTGTTTAGATTTAGCCATTTTAATAAAAGTGTAGTGATATACTTCATTTTGCTTAAATATGCAATCCCCTCATGACAAGTGACATTGAGCTTCTTTTCATATAGATTTTTTTTTTTTTTTTTACCAACTATATATATTTTTTTCTGGTGAGGTGTCTATTCTTCTGTCCATTTTAAAATTCATTTTCTGTTTTCTTTTTGTTGAGTTTTAAGAGTGCTTTGTATATTTTGATTACAAATCTTTTACTCAATATGTAATTTGCAAATATTTTCTCCCAATCTGTGGCTTGTCTTTTTATTCTTTTAACAGTGTTCTTTTTTTCCAGAACAGAAGTTTTTAATTAAAAAAAGTCTCAACTTGTTAATTTTCTTTTATCATGCATTGTTCTATTGGTGTGGTATTTAAAAACTTATTACCAAACTAAGATCATCTGGAATTTTTTCTGTTTTCTTCAAGAAGTTTTATAGTTTTTCATCATCATTTTAGGTCAATGATCCACTTTGAATTACTTTTTGTGCAGCATGTAAGATTTTCATATAGATTCTTCTACTTGAATGTGGGTGTTCACTTGTTTTAGCAAAATTTGTAGAAAAGACTCTCTTTTCTCCATTTAATTGTTTTTATCTCTTTTGTCAAAAATCAGTTGACTATATTTATGTGGTTCTATTTCTGGACTCATTATTTCGGTCCACTGGTCTTCCTTTCTATCCTTGCACCATTAACACACTGTCTTTATTACTGTAGACTTTATAGTAGGTCTTGAAATCAAGTAGTGTGAATCCTCCAATTTATTTAATGTATAGGTTCTTTATCATTATTAAAGGTTATTCTATATTCTAGGTCTTAAATTTTAGAATCAGTTTGTTGATAGCTGCAAAATCAGTTCCTGGGATTTTGATTGGGATTGCTCTGAATCTATAGATCAAGTTGGAAATAATTGACACTGCTAATATTAAACAAGTGAACATGAACTACATTGAACTTCCAATACATGAACATGGATTATCTCTTCATTTTAAAAGATCTTCTTTGAGTTAAAAAAATAATTATTGTTTTATAGTTTTCTATAGAGGTCTTGTACGTATTTTAAGTTATACCTTAGTATTTCATTTCATATACTACTATAAGTGGTATTGTTTTTTAAATTAAAATTAAAATTTAAAATTTTTAAGTTTCTATTTTTGTTGCTGATATAAAGGAAAGCAATTGACTTTTGTGTAATTGACCTTGTATTCTATAACTTTAGTGTAATCACTTATTAGTTCCAGGAGGGATCTTGTTTTTGGCAGTTCATTGAGGTTTTGTGCATAAAAAATCATATTTTCTTTTATTAGAGACAATTCTATTTCTTCCTTTACAATTTTTCTGCCTTTTATTTCCTTTTCTTTGTACATTTGCTAAGATTTTCAGTACATTGTTGAGTAGGAGTATGAGAGAGGACATCCTTGCCTTATTTTTGATTTTAGGGGGAAAGCATTCAAGTTTTTCTGTAGGTTTTTCTGTTAATGTCGTTTAACAAAATTGAGGAAGTTATTACCTATTCCTAGTTTGCTAAGGTTATTTTTTTTTAATCCTAAATGAGTATTGAAATTTATCAAATGCTTATATATTATTTGATATTATTATATGTATATTTTCTGTTTTCTCTGTTGATGTGATGGATTCCATTGATTTATTTTCAAATTTTGAAGTTTCCTTACATACCGGTAACTGGAATACGTTTCACTTGGTCATAGTGTATAATTCCTTTAATACATTGTTGGATTTGACTTGCTGACATTTTGTTGATGATTTATATGCCAATGCTCAGGAGAGAGATTGACCTGTAGTTTTTCTTTCTTGTAATATCTTTATCTGATTTTGCTATTAGGGTAGTACTGTACTCATAGAATGAATTAGGCAGTCTTTGCTTTTGTTTTTTGAAAGAGAGCATAGAAAATTGGCATGGTTTCTTTCTTTTTCTAAATGCACACTTTTTTATTATTATTAGTTTCAGGTATACAAAACAACATAATGATTAAACATTTACACACCTTACAAAGTGATAACCCCAATAAGTCTACTACTCATCTGACATTATACATAGCTATTATAATACCATTGACTATCTTCCCTGTTGGCATGGTTTCTTTCTTAAATATTTTCTAGAAATAACTTGTGAAACTATCTGGATTGGGTGATTTATTTTTTGGAAGGTTATTCATTATTGATTCAATTTATTTTACAAATATTAAGGATATTCAGGCTATTTGTTTCTCCTCGTGTAAGTTTTGGTATTTTGGATCTTTCAAGTAATTGGTTCATTTCCTCTAAATTATATGCAAAGAGTTGTTCATGATATTCCTTTATTATCCTTTTAGCACTCGTGAAACCTGTGACGGTGAATTCTCTTTTATTTATGATATTGGTAATTTGTCTTCTCTCTTTTTTCTCAAGTATGCTGGCTAGAAGTTTATTAATTTTATTGATCTTTTTAAAGAACAAGTTTTGGTTTCATTTATTTTCTGTATTGTGTTATTGTTTTAATTTTATTAAGTTTGGCTCTAATTTTTATTATTTCTCTTCTGCTCTCTTTAGGCATGGATTGATCTTCTTTCTCTAGTTTTCTAAGGTGGTAGCTTAGGTTATTGACATATTTAACTTCTTACTTAATATGTGAACTTAGTGTTACACATTTTCCCTCTAATTACAGTTTTTCTACATTCCACAAATTTTAATAACTTTTATTATATATTTTTTAAAAGTTTGTTTTATTTTCTTTAACAATTTATTTTATTGTTTTTTGAAATAAGGTGAGAGAGAGACAGAGAAAGAAAGAAGAGGGTGTGGGGAGGGCCCAGAGCAGTCTCCATAGTTGAAAATCATTAGTTGTGACATAGTTTCATTTCACACAGGTGGATATGGAGTTGTGTGGTACGGGACCAAACTGAGGGCTTCCTGTATGAGAGGGGAGAAACTCCACCACTGAACTATCTCAGTGCTTACCAGTTGCCCCCCCAGTTCAGCATTTGGGATTTGCATGGGCCAGAGCTGGGAACCGAAAACACTGGACCTCACAATTGCGAGGCAAGCACTTAACTGCTTAGCTATCGCAGCATCCTGATAACTTTTGTTTTTATTTTTATTTAGTTCAAATATTTTAAAATTTCTATTGAGACTTCTTTTTTGACCTATATATTCTTTACAAGTATATTGTTTATCTGTATAGATGTGAAATTTTCAGGTGTCATTCTGTTACTAATTTCTAGTTTATTTCCATTCTGATCTGAAAGCAAATTTTATATTATTTCTATATTTAAAATTTATTGAGGGTGTTTTTATGGTCCAGAATATGGTTTGTCTTGGTGAACTTTTCATCGGAATTTAAGAATAATGTGTATTCATCTGTTGTCTTACATTCTATAAATATCAATTAGATCAAGTTGATAGTGTTGTTGAGATCAACTCTATTCATATTGATTTTCTTCGCACTTGAACTATCAGTTATTGACAAGGAGATAAAATATTTTCTAACTAATAGTAGATTTGTCTACTTTACTTGTCAGTTCTAGTAGCCATGTTGCCTCCCACCAGAAACATTTTTAAAAAACTTGATAAAAATATATGAAACAGGGAAAGCTGGGATGGCTCAGCGGGTAAAGCGCTCGCTTTGAAACCCTGAGGACCGAGGATCGAATCCCGGCCCCGGCCCATGCGGACCCACATGCTGAACTGGAGTGTGCCCCCAGTTCAGTTCTTGCCGGGGCCTATGTGGGAGGCTCCCGGCCCAGTTCCTGCCCTGCGCAGCCCTGTGCCCGCCTGTGGAGTAAAACTATATGGAAAACCAATGTCAACTATGGAGACTGCTCTGGGCCCTCCCCCTTCTCTCTGTCTCTCTCTGCCTCTGTTTCTCTCTGTC
>PVKE010013871.1:0-21846 GCA_004027555.1 Craseonycteris thonglongyai
ACTGTGGAGAAGGGGAGACTACTGTCTTCTATTGTATATATTTATTTATTTATTCTATTTTATTGTCTATGGACATCTGGGTTGTTTCCAGATTGGGACTATTACAAATAGTGCCATTATGAATAACATTGTTGTCTTTTGATGCTTGTATGTATGCATTTCTGGAGTGTAATTGCTGGGTTTTATGGTGTGTATATGTTCAGTTTGGTAATAATGTCAAACTGCTTTCCTAAGTGGTTGTACCAATCTATACTTCCTCCAGTAGTGTATAACGGTTCCCATTGTTCTATATTTACTTCGTAATGCCAACCTCTTTAATTTTAACTGTTTTAGTGGGTATGTATATCATTGTGATTTTAATTTTAATTTTTCCTACAACTAATGGGATAAGTACCTTTCATTTTTATTGGGCAATTGCATAACTTCTTTTGTGGTTTTCTTCTGACTCATTTGTCTGTTTAAATTGATTTGCAGTTCAATTTATATGTTGAGTATGAGCCCTTTGTTGAGTTTATATGCTGTGCTAATAAAAATGGTTTGAGGGAATTCTGGGATGGCTCAGCAAGTTGAACACTCTTACTTGTAGCCCTGGGGTCCGAGGATCGAGTCCAGGCCCTGGCCTGTGCGAACCCATATGCTGAACTGGGGCGAGCTTCCCATGCGGGAGGCCCCCACCAGTTCCTGCCCTGTGCAGCACGAACCTGCCTGTATGGAATGAAACTATGTTGAAAACTGATGACATACAACTATGGAGACTGCTCTGGGCCCTCCCCTTCTCTCTCTGTCTCTGTCTCTCTCTCTCTTGCGCTCTCTGTCAAAAATAATAAAATAAGTCTTAAAAAAAAATGGTTTGATCCACAGGGTCATTGAGGGGTATTAATTGGGGGGTACTAATTGGTCATGGGTCTCCCAGGACTGAAATAATCAGGAAGCCCACTAAGGGTCCCACTTGTTCTCTATTTCCAAAAATACTCTATCTGTGGTAAATCGGGCCTTAACCTTAGCATAATATAGCATTCTAGTCCCTTGCCCAGTTAGTAGACCACCAGATAAAGGAAGAACCCTGCAATAACATTATATATTTTACTATCAATTTTTTTCCTAGCATTTGCCAAGGGGACTTGTGACCTGTGTAACTGGAGTAGGAAAAGAAAAATCCCCAGACCTTCCTGGAATTACTGTGTACACCATGCCTGTTCAACCCACAGTTCACAGGCCTCAGGTGGCCTGGAACAGCTTTGAATGTGGCCCAACATAAATCCATAAACTTTTAAAAAAACATTATGAGATATTTTTGCCATTTTATTTTTAGCTCATCAGCTATTGTTAGTGTTAATGTAGTTTATGTGTGGCCCAAGACAATTCTTCTTCCAGTGTGGCTCAGGGACGCCAAAAGATTGGACACCCCTTGTGTACAGTGAACCCTGGGGACACAGTTCCACTCTGGTTCACTGATCAGAATTGACACTATGGTAGGCAGGAGATAAGTAGAACCCAGAAAGCAGAAAGTAACATCAGGTCTTTATGAAATATGTGTGTGTTGTAGGGTAGGAGATAAATCCCATGAAAATACAGAGCCGTGAGTATCAATGAAATTTCTGGGAATGCAGTGATATGGGGCATGTTGGGATGGATACCTTGTCAAAAGTGAAGGAGAATTCTTACACTGTGCTGATAGGAAAATCCAAACATGCAAAAACTCTGGAATTTAGCAATTCCACTCGTAGGTATCCAAGGGAAGTCCCCCCCAAAACTGGAGTTATCTTCTAGAGAGTGGGCCCCTGGTAGTACAGGCTTCCCCTGCTAGGTGAGTGTTCTAGGAACCCATCTGCATTTGGCTTCAGCAAAAAAACTTTTGGAGACTCTTTCAACGTGTTTGTCATTTTGTGATGTGCGCGTTACACAAACACGCAGTATGACAAGGCACCTGCCCACACCTCGCTGAGTGCCCAGCAGTTTCTGACCAAAAACAGCATGACCCTGGTGCCCCACCCTCTTTATTCACCCAATCTCACTAGCCCCTAGCAACTTTTTATTGTTTTCTCCAACTTTTTGTTGTTTCAAAGGGAAACATTTGGCCAATATGGAGAGTTGAAACAAAAAAAGGCAGTAGCACTAGGAGACACCAAAATTAACAAGTTCAAAAACTGTTCTGAGCAGTGGAAAAAGCGTCTCAATAGGTATATTGCATCAAACAGAGTACTTTTAAGGAATAAATACACAATTTTTTACAAGTAAATTCCAGGTGTGTGTGTGTGTGTTTGTTTGTTTGTTTGATTTTCGTCCCCCTCGTATACTCAAGAGAAATAATGTCTATCAAAAGACATGTAAAAGAATGTTCATGAAAACCTTATTCAGGGGATGCCATGATTAACAGCATGTTGCGCGCTTGCCTTGTAACCACGAGGTCCAGGGATTGAACTTTGGCTTCAGCCCATGCAAAACCCATATGCTAACCTTCAGGGCAACTGCCAGGATGGCACAAATGTTCTTGTCTCCCACATGGGAGGCCCCCAGTTCTGTTTCTGCCCTGCACAGCCCCAGATCCACCTGTGTGGAATGAAACTGTGTCACAACTAATGATGTACAACTATGGAGACTGCTTTGGGCCCTCCCCACTTTTCTCTTTCTCTTATCTTCTTTCAAACAATAAAATAAATCTTAAAAAAAAAAAAAAAAAAGCCTTATTCATAATAGCCAAGACTAGGTATCAACTCAAAAATCCATCAAATGAATAACTGATAAACACATTATAATATATTCTTACAACTGGATACTATGCAGCAATAAAAAAGAAATGAACGACTGCTATATGCGACAGCATGGATGAATGTCAATGAGATGATGTAGAACAAAGAAAGCCAGACATAGAAGAATACGTACTCCACAGAAACAGTGGTGTGAAATTTAAACACAGGCAAAACGAAATGCCTGGGACACACATTAGAGTAGAGACTGTCTCTGAAAGGGTACTGACTAGGAGACCACACGGGGGTCTTCTAGGGTACTGATCATTGTATTTCACACAGTGTGTAAGTAGGTAAAAGTCCACCAACCTGTACACTTAAGATCTGTGCATTTGGGGAAGCCAGGATGGTTCAGCAGGTTGAGCACTCACTTTGCAACCCCAGTCAGCATCTGAGGATCAAATCCCGGCTCTGTGTGGACCCGTATGCTGAATTGGGGTGTGCCCCCAGTCCAGTTCTTGCGGGGCTCATGTGGGAGGCCCCCCAGCCCGGTTCCTACCCTGTGCAGCCCCGCGCCCACCTACGGAATGAAACTACACTGAAAACTAATGATGTACAACCGTGGAGACTGCTCTGAGCCCTCCCCCTTCTCTCTGTCTCTCTCTGTCAAAAAAAAACCACCAAAAAAACAATAAAAATAAATCTTTTAAAAAAGATCCATGCATTTTATATAAATTCTACTCTGATAAATAAAAGTGAAAAAGAAATACTATTCCCCATCACAGGCAGAAGCTGATTAAGTCAGAAGTGACTGAATACATTTATTGGCTGCGAAAGTAGGAAGGGCATCCTATGAATGCTCTCTTTTGTGTAAGTATGTGTGTTGTTCTTACAGTGATAGCAACACAGATTGTCTTTCTACCCAACACTCCAAAAAAGGATACACGCCTTGCTGTGCCTTGCACCCTTTGTCCCTGAAAAAAAGATGCCATGCCCAGTGGACCTCTGCCTTTTGGTGTCCACATTGGCCACATTTGGATGTTCTGCTCTGATCCACTTGCCAGGACCAGGAGGACAGTCGGCTTTGAGGGTCACCCAGGGCAAGAGGACACCACAGGAGAGCCCGCTGGGAGGCAGGCAGCTCTGCCTGTTAGTCTGTACCACCCAGCAGGTCCTCTCAGGCTCCAGACGTCCCCAGCTGAGCAGAATGCTGGGGGGGTCTGTGTCCAGCTCCAGTGGGACCTCACATCAGGAATCGCCAGGGTTTTCAAGCAAAGACATAACCCTTCTTGACAAATCACTAGCAACTTTTGAAGAACAGCTCTTTCTTTATCCCACGCCCAGCCCCTCCACCGCCCTTGTAGACACAGCCTGGTTTTGAGGCTTCAGCTGTGTATCAATTCGCTTATTCTCTACGACAAACCACCAAAAACCTTAGGGGTCTGAGGCCATAAATACTTATTATTTCCCATGAGACTACGGGCCAGCAGGATGAGTCTCCTGCTCTTGGCTGGGCTCATTCAGGTGTGCTCAGTTGTGGGTCAGGTGGACTCTTCCTGAATGTATGCTCCTTCCTCAACGTGTACTTATTTCACTGGGATGAAGTAAGGTTTTCAGACAGCTCGTATCCTGATGGCTGTGCTGTTGCTGTCTTGCTCCTGAATGGCCCTGAGGACAGTAAAGAGGTGAATTCCTCCAGCTGGCAGGACTTGAAACATTACATTGCAACCACTTTCCCGAGAACTAGAGAGGACCTGACAGACAAGTACTAGCAGTTGGGGCTGGATGATACAGGACTTGGGACTTAGTAGGAATATGTTCGGGGATGGTGACATGGAGGCTTGTGGAAGAGATGTGGCTGGACCTCTCAGAATGTACCTAAACTTGGAGTATACTTGTGTCCCTTTTGGAAGCTCACCCAAAGGACCCACTGAAGAGGTTGCTGTCAAAAATCAGGTGGGGGAAATCGGATGGCTGAGTGGGTTGGGCCCCCACTTTGCAGCCCCGGGGACCGAGGATCGAGTCCTGGCCCCGGCCCGTGTGGACCCCTATGCTCAACTGGGGTGTGGTCCCCAGTTCGGTTCTCACTGGAGCAAGTTTTCCATGTGTGGGAGGCCCCAGGTTCAGCCCCCAGCTTGTGGGGGCGTGCCTCCCATGCCAAAGGACCCCAGCCCAGGCCCTGCCCTGCGCGGCCCCCATCCACCTGTGTGGAATGAAACTATATCGAAAACTGATGAGGTACAACTATGGAGACTGCTCTGGGCCCTCCCCCTTCTCTCTCTCTCTCTCTCTCTCTCTCTCTCTCTCTCTGTCAAAAACAATAAAATAAATATTAAAAAAAAAAAAAAAGAATCACGTAGACAAGGTGGCTTGTGCACATCAGACATCCTCTCTTCTCACTCACCCTAGTCCTGGTTCATTGAGCTCATTGGATTCATGAGCAAAGTGGTCACGGGGGCTGGGACCGAGGCTGTGGGGGGGCTCAACCACAGAAACTGCCCCCACCCCCTGCCCGAGGCTGATGTGGCTGCCACCCCTGCTGAGAGCCTAACCCACGAAGCCCCAGCCAGCACCAATCTTCCTGACCTCAATGCCTCATGCTGCATGACAGAGGACCTGCCAAACTGCTGCTGCTCTTTTCTTTTTTTTCTTTTTTTACGGTGGAAAATTTTCATACTCAGAATTAGCCAGCTGGACTCAGTTTAGAGACCATCCCAATTTTGTTGGCAACATCCAAAGCATCATAGTCAGGAGCTAGTGGAACATGTGCCTTCTTCTGTCCATCAGACCTGATCAGGGTCTTGATCTTGGCCACATCAATGCCATAGAGCTTCTCAGCCTGTTTGATCTGGTGCTTGTTGGCCTGACATCCACAATGAACACAAGTGTACTGTTCGTTGTCTTCTCGCTTCCTCACGGCTGACTCAGTAGTTAGGGGGAACTTGATGGCACAGTGGTCAAGCTTGTTTCTCCTGGGGGCCCTCTTCTGAGAATATCTGAACTGCCGTTGGAGCCGCAGGGTCTTGGGTCTTCGGAAGGTGGTGACGTGTAGATCTTTTTGTGTGTGTGTGACTATGGATGCTTTTCAGCAATTCTTTCTTTGCCTTCAAAGCCTTTGTTTTGGCTTCCGCTTTGGGGAGGGAGGGGCTTCCTTCTTCACTTTTGGTGAATAACTCTCTTTATAGGAAAAGAAAGGGGGGCAATGGATTCTCTGATCTTACCACACACCATCCAACAGAAGCAGCTGGCCTTGGAGAACAGCAGAACCGCCTATTGAAGGCTGAGTATGGTACCAGCTCACAGACAATGCCTGGGGGTGGATTATATTCTGCATCTGCAACCAATGTGTAGGGCTGCCTCCCCACAGCCAGGAGCATGGGAGAGAACGTTTAGCCTCAGCAAAGAAAAATAATTCGTGAGCAGTACAGAGAGCCTCGCTGAAACTGAGACTCCTAGCCAGGGCTGCTGTCACTGTTGGGAGCTGTGAGCGTTCCACGCAGCACTCAGCCTCTCTGGCATAAGAACAGAGAAGGCAGCTTAGGCATTGAAAACCGAGGTTGTACGGGACAGCTTCTTGCACCCCCTCAAAATCCTCTCAGCAATAGCTCTTCCTGCAGCCATGGCTGGGGGACCATTCCATGGGGGCTTCAACTGGCTCCACACCAGGACCATCAGGCAGCAAGCAGTTCCCCTTAAGTGATGGTGACCCTGCTCACCTCTTGAAAAGTTAATCAAACACTTAACCATATGATTCAGCAATTCCATTCCTGGGTAACTACCCAAGAGAAATGAAAATGTATATCCATGCAAAAACTTGTACATAAATATTCATGGCAAGATTATTATCCTAGCCAAAGCAATTGCTGGAAGCAATTAGATGCTCATCAGCTGGTGAATGAATAACAAAATGTAGTCCATCTCTGGACTACTTCTCAACAATACAGAGGAATGAACTACTGACACACACAGTCGCTAGGATGAGCCAGACAGAAAGCATGACATACTCGATGGGTCCACTTACATGAAATTTCTAGAAAACGTGAGTCTACATCAGTGGTTTCCTACGGCTGGGAATGAAAGCAGGAAGTAATAGCAAATAGTCATAAAGGAACTTTTTCAGGGATGGAAGTGTTCTAAAGCCAGGTTGTGGGATGGATTCACAACTGTTTACTAAAAACCATCGGACTGTGCACTTACAGGGGGTGGACTTCATGGTATACAAATTATGCTTTATGGAAATGGTTTGAATAAGCAGGTTCAACTTTCACATCAGCAGCGTTTGGCACAGCTAATCATTTCCTCCTCCTTGACAGCCTGTCTGCACATCCTATTCTTATGGTCTCTGGGTTTACTCAGGGTTCGACCCCTGCTCTCTTCCCATCTCTACTCCCCTCAGTGACCTCACTCAGGTCTGTGCTTTTAAATATTGGTACTAATGATCCCCGAGGTTATATATCTTCAGGCTAGCCCCCGCCTGAACTCCAGGCTCTTATATCCAAATGCCTGCTCAGAATCTCCTTTGAATGTGTAACTGACATCTCTAATATCGCATGTCCACGCTGAGCTCCTGCCCTTTCCAACCCAAATCTGTGCCACCTCAGGGTCCCCGTCCCAGCTGATGGCAGCTCCATCCTTCCCATGATTCACATCAAAAGCCTGGGTGTCATCTTTGACTCCTTTTTATTTTCTCTTCCACCCATATCCAACCTGTCAGCAAACCCCAAACTTCCAAAGAATTGGATCACTTCTCCCCACGCTCACCCCACCACCTCAGCCCAGGTAGACACCGTCACCCACAGGGACTGCAACAGTAGCCTCCTCCCTGCTTCCTGGCTTTCACCTTTGCCCTGTGATCATTTTAGTTTTATAATATGTAAATCCAATCATGTCACTCCTCCACTCAGAACACACTCTGAGATTCCCCATGTTATTTGGAGCTATGTGGCCTAGTTCCATGTGACTGTTCTGACCCCAGGTCACTCTGCTCCAGCCTGACTGGTCTCTTTTTTGTTTCTTTTTCTTTTCTTTCTATTCCTTTTTTTTAAGATTTATTTTATTGTTTAACAGAGAGAGAGAGACAGAGAGAAGGGGGATGGCCCAGAGCAGTCTCCACAGCCGTACATCATTAGTCTCGACATAGTTTCATTCCACACAGGTGGATGTAGAGCTGCACAGGGCAGGGACGGAACCAGGGACCTCCCACATGAAAAGCACCCCAAGTTCAGCATATGGGTCCTCACAAGCCAGGGCCAGGACCTGACCCCCGAAGCCCACGCCTGCAAGGCAAACGCTCAGCCTGCTGAGCCATCTGGCATCCCCTCTTCAGTTTCTTGAACATTCCAAACACATTCTCACCTCAGGACCTTGGCACTTGCTTATTTCCTCTGTCTAGAATACTCCCCTCTCCAAGGTAGCCAAAATTCTAAACTGGTCCCTGTGGTTCCAGCCTCTGGTGTCTACACATTTGTTTAATTTCCTGTTGCATGTGGGTAGGACCTGTAACATTCTTTGAACCAAAGGAAAAATATAACAAAAGTGATAGGTATCACTCCCATTATTCTACATTGCATGGTAAAGGCGAAGGGATTTTGCAGATGTAATTCAGGCTCCAATTATTCAGATTAATCAGTTTTGACCTTGAGTTAAAAGGACGGTGACCCTGGTGGGCCTGGTCTGATCAGGTGAACCCTTTAAAAGCTGCTTCCTTGTGCTCAGAGACTCAAAGCACCAAGGACTCACTGTTGATGGCCTTGACAAAAAAAGCCACCATCAATTCTACAGCCACAAGGACATGAATCCTGCCCACACTGTCCTGGGCCGCAGAAAGGAATGCAGCCTGGCTGATATTTTGACAGCAACCCTTTGAAACCCTGAACAGAGGACTCAACTGAGCCTGCCTAGACCCACAGGAACTGTGAGCTAGAAAGTAGGTGTTGGGGAGGCGGGGATGGCTCAGTGGTTTGAGCGCTTGCTTTGGAGCCCTGGAGCCCAAGGATCGAATCCCAGCTCATGTGGGCCCATGTGCTGAACTGGGGTGTACCCCCAGTTTGGTTCTTGCCCGGGCCTGTGCGGGGGCCGGGGGGCTCCCGGCCCAGTTCCTGCCCTGCACAGCCTCGTGCCCACCTGTGGAGTGAAACTATATAAAAACTAATGCTGTCAACTATGGAGACTGCTCTGGGCCCTCCTCCTTCTCTCTGTCTCTGTCTGTCTGTCTGTCTCTCTGTCAAAAAACAATAAAAATAAATCTTTAAAAAAAAAAAGAAAGAAAGTGGGTGTTGTTTTAAGCCGCTAAATTGATGGTAATTGGTTACACAGCAATAGAACACGAATCCACTCTCAGATATCCATTTGTCTTCTTTCCTTAACTTTTTCCAGTCAAGTGTCACTCACCTTCACAAAGAGGCCACACTGAGGGCCCTGAGGAAAACTGCAACATGGCCCCCTTTTCTCTACAGCATCTGTTGCCTCCTAACCTGCTGAAATATGTTTGCTGAATGCCTCTCCACCCCACCCCCTGAATATGAGCCCCTGAGGGCAATGGTTTTGTCTATTCTGTTCACTGAAGCTTCCAAGCATCTGCACGGGGACCCAGTGCACCTTCAGATGAGGAGTGTGGGGGCCATTCTGCTAAGGTAATTTATGTGCATGTGTTAACTTGGGTGAGGTCAGCAAGCCACAGAGCAGTGGGAGGCCTCTCTGTGGCTGCCTCTAGGGTCAAGTTCTTGCCCTTCCAGCCTGGCAATGCCAATGAGCTGATTTGGGTGAGACACAAGACTGATAATTCAGGGCAGCCTGACCAGCTCCTCAGTGCTGAGCAGCCCACGCTAGTGGCTGAGGGTCAGCCAGGCTCTGACCTGCTCCACACGCTCTTCTGGGAGAGTCAGCAAGAGTGTAAGACTGGCTGGGGCCGTCGTAGTCTCCTCGTCCCATGGTCAACACCGAGGGCCTGGCCCTGCTGAGTCTGTTCTTTCTGACATTGGCCTCATGTCCTCTGTTGCATGTTGGGTTCCCAAGGGATAGGCTGACCAGATGTACCATTCAAAACAGAACAGAAAACAACGGTACTGTCCCATATCAAAGGTACGTCTATCTGATCAGCCTACGCAGGCAGTAGAATGAATGAGATGGTGTTTAACATGCAGGATATTTATTATCCAGGGTCCTTGGACCCCACACCTGTGGAAGGGAGCGGATGGAAACAGGATTGGGCTGAGGGAGAATTTCCATGCTGACCTCAAGTGACCCCCCACTGGGAGGTCTGGAGCTAAAATAATTCTTCAGAGTTGCCCAGCATTGGGCCCAAATGAACCAGTCATTGGATGTGGGCCACCTGGGAAGGGTGCAACCTTAGTCCAGGGGGCTCTCTGCAGCTGAGGCAGGTCCTGGGCCACACTCAGCAGCTGGGTGACAAGTCCCTTCTTGGAGGACCCATGCTGAGCATCTCCCCCGTCATGACACTGACCAACACCCCTTCCACCAAAGCAGTCTGTCATTCTTTTGCTTTTAATTATTTTAATTTTGAGATGTAACAATGCAAAAAAAAAATTAATGATGCCTTGTTTTTTAATTTATAAAATAAAGACATGGGATTATAAAGGAAACCAATTGGGGAAGCCGGGATGGCTCAGTGGGTTAAGCGCTCACTTTGCAGCGCCGGGGACCGAATCCCGGCCCCGGCCCGTGCGGAACCATATGCTGAACTGGGAGCTCCCCCAGTTCAGTTCTCTCTCTGTATCTCTCTCTCTCTCTCTCTCTGTCAAAAATAAATAAAAATATATTTAAAAAAAAAAGGAAACCAATTACAGTGTTCCCTCGCCACTTCGCGCTTCATGGTTTGCGGCTTCAGTGCTTCGCGGGTTTTTCCAAAATAGTCATCAAAAAATAAAAATGAAAAAATACCACCATGTCGGCAGCCACATGGCGGAAAGGAGCGTTGTGTCATGTGGATGCACGAGAGAGAAGGATCCCTGCATGTCAGACAAAGAGAGGAGCTGACTCAGAGTCCATCCCACGGGCTCATAAAGGCGCGGGATGGGTTTCCGGGGCGACATCGACCCATGAGAAAAGTCCTAGGGGCAAAGCCTACTTCGCGGGTTTTCAGCTTTCGCGGAAGGCTCTGGTCCCCATTAACCGCGAAAAACGAGGGATCACTGTATATTTACACTCAGGTATAAAAATGTTAGAACAAATTTGTGATAGATTTGACAATGTGCTTTTTTATTTAAAGCATTAGATAAACATGATCCAGTGGCAGGTCCAATAACTGCCGTAATTTCAAAGTGACGGTGGGTCTAAACAACGTTTAGAGACCTTTGCAAAAGCCGTGATGTATAGGAGGGTATCTGTTCTGTTGAGTTGTGACAAAGCCACAAGTATTTCAAATTCCCCTGTGGTTAGGTTGGCTGCCTACCTCATAGTTGAAGGAAAGGCTGAATTTCAGTTATAATTTGGAGAAAAATAAAGATCTTTTCCTATTCAAGTTCCAGATGTAGGAAAGTGGGTGTTGGGATGGGGGTGGGTTCTAGGAAATCTGGGTTCTGGGAAAGACCCTCTTAACAGAGGGGACAGGATGCGTGTGGGGTGGGTGAGGAAGGCGGTGGGGGCGCCCTGCCCAAGGGTCTGAGAGTCTTCAGGACCCTGCCCCCAGGGTACTGGGCGTCCTTGGTTTGGCCTCATACACGCCTCCCCCCCAAGCTCCCTGACTCACCCTGGTGCCCAGGGTTCCTTCCCACGCGAGGCGCCCTCCATCTTCGCCAGAGCCTATCAGCCAACGCAGCGACCTTGATCCGCTGGCCCCTGCAAATGAGGGGGCGCCCCGGGCAGCACAGGGCCTGACCCGCGGCGACCCGCTGTGACCAGACGTGCGGCAGCGCTTAGACAGTGCTTGGCAGCGGGGGCATAAAAGGGCCGGGCCGGAGCCTCGGCCGCAGCCGCCAGCTCCGGACCGCGCGCCCGCGCCATGGCCGGCCCCAGCCTCGCCTGCTGCCTGCTCGGCCTCCTGGCGCTGACCTCCGCCTGCTACATCCAGAACTGCCCCGTGGGAGGCAAGAGGGCCGCGCCGGACCTCGACGTGCGCAAGGTGAGCGCCTGCGGCCTCGGCCAGCCGCGCGGGGTGGCAGGAGCCCGGGCTCCGGGTCGCCTCTCCGCGCTGATGCGCGCCGAGCCCTCCGGCCGCCCGGCCCTGCCCCTGCCCGCCCTCCCCGCCCAGAGGGGCCCCGGCTCCCCGAACCCTCGCTCAGCCCCGCGGCCTCGCAGGTCCCCCGACCCAGCCCCGGCTCACCCCTGCCCCCTGCCGCCCCCCAGTGCCTCCCCTGCGGCCCCGGGGGCAAAGGGCGCTGCTTCGGGCCCAGCATCTGCTGCGGGGACGAGCTGGGCTGCTTCGTGGGCACGGCCGAGGCGCTGCGCTGCCAGGAGGAGCACTACCTGCCGTCGCCCTGCCAGTCGGGCCAGAAGCCGTGCGGGAGCGGGGGCCGCTGCGCCGCCGCCGGCATCTGCTGCAGCCCAGGTGAGCGGGGCCGGGGCCGGGACAGGTGAGCGGGGCCGGGGCCGGGACAGGTGAGCGGGGCCGGGGCCGGGACAGGTGAGCGGGGCCGGGGCCGGGACAGGGGAGCGGGGCCGGGGCCGGGACAGGTGAGCGGGGCCGGGACAGGTGAGCGGGGCCGGGGCCGGGACAGGGGAGCGGGGCCGGGGCCGGGACAGGTGAGCGGGGCCGGGACAGGTGAGCGGGGCCGGGGCGGGGCCACGTCGCGGGGCCGGGACGGCCGCCGACACCGGGTCTCTCCGTGCAGATGGCTGCGGCTCCGACCCCGCCTGCGACCTGGAGGCCGCCTTCTCCCAGGGCTGACGGAGTCGGCCCCGGACACTGCCGGGGCGCACCCCGTGCTCCCTCCGTAGCCCTCCCAGAAATAAAATAAAATAAAGCAGAGTTTCCCCCTCCGACTCGACTCGCGTCTGTGTCGGCCCCGGGAGGGGGCACGAGGCGGCGGGGCGCGCACTGGGCCGCGTCCCCGGCTCTCTTCGGGGCCCCGGGGGCGGGGGGCGTGCTGTCCCCGCCGCCGCCGTCCTGCAGGGGGAGGAAGCGGGGACAGCAGGGGGCGCTCGGAGGGAGCTGGAAACAGCCCCGAGCAGAGCTGGGGGCCTCCCGCGGACTGGACGGGAGAGGGACAGGTCGCAACGGCAGGGTGGGCGCTGCAGGCCGGCCGGGAAAAGGGCCTAGCGGGCAACAGGCAGGGAGCGCGCGTCAGTGGGCCGTGGACGACTCCCTGACCTCCGGAAGGAGGCTTGGGCCATCGAGCCACACCCGAGGGCTGGGGGCGAGGACACCTCCCCCAGCAGCTGCCAGGCCTTCGTATTCCCAAAGAGCTGGACTCACACACAAGCCCCCAGAGGTCCCTGGTACTCAGAAGGCTGGTCAAGCTGGGAGCCCTGTAGGACTCACGGCCACAGAAATGACCCCACACGCAAAGGATGCCAATGTAGCGAATCCCTCAACCTACTTCTCATCTATTCCTGAACCGAAAACCCTACGGGAATCAATAGAAGCCTAAACCCCCTCCCCATGAGCACACCCCATTCACTTACTCTGTGGGAACAGCTATTCCAAAAGGTCGGTGCCCACACTCCCACTTCAGGTAAATCAGGAGCACACCGCCATCCGTGGGTGATACAAACGTGTCATTTCTGTGGCTTCCACACACTGAAGGAGCTCAGAGCGCCCACCCCAAACCCAACACTGTGTGGGCCTCACAGAGTAGGGCCAGGAAAAATAAGAGGACTGCCAGTACTTTCTTCTGTAAGTTATCAAACCAGGCAAAGCTATGCTATGATGTTAGACATCTTGGGTGGGGAAGTGACAGGAAGGGGTGTAAGGGGGCTTTTAGGGTGCTGGTCATATTCTGCTTCTTGGCCTGGGAGCTGCCAAAACAGATGTGTTCAATTTATGAAATTCATCAAACTGCACACATGTGATTTATTCGCTTTTGTATGTATATTACCCTTGATAAAAGTTTTTTTTAATAAAAAATAAGATCATTATTACTAAAAGGTATGAGGAGAATAGAGATGAGGCTTTTAAAAGCCCCAATGGCCCACGCAACCTAGACTGGGTCTTGTTTCATTTTTCTTTTAAGTATTTTATTGTTTTTGACAGAGACAGACAGAGAGAGACAGAAGGAGGAGGGCCCAGAGCAGTCTCCATAGTTGTATGTCATCAGTTTTTGACTTGGTTTCATTCCACACAGGTGGGTGGAGGCCTCGCAGGGCAGAACTAGCTGGGGGCCTCCTGCATGGAAGGTGCACCCCTGAGAGCTGGGGGCCAAATCGGGGGCCTCCAACATGGGAAGCTCACCCCAGCAAGAACCAAACTGGGAGCCATACCCTAGTTCAGCATATGGTTCCTCACAGGCTGAGGCCGGGACTCGATCCTCAGCCCCCAGGGCTGCAATGCCAGCATCTTACCTGCTGAGCCACTGGCTTCCCCAGCACTGGGGCTCTTGCTGGGGCTGTGAGAACAGGTCTGCATCTGGGATTGGGAGGATTACGGGGTTAGTCACGTAAAGAAACAAGAGATGACAGAAGCTGGAGTCCGGTTCTAGTCAACTATGGAGTAGATGATACACATAAATGGGTTTCTGAGGAAAGTCATGGAAGTTCTGTGGTTGCTGAGAAACTACAAAGAGAAAACATGTTCCTCAACTAGAGAGACCTGTGGTTATGAATTTATGCTTTTGCAAAATTGAGCCTCCACCTGCCACATCAGTAGCAAGTCTGGGGTCATATCCTTTTTAAATTTTTTTTAAGATTTGTTTTATTGTTTTTGACAGAAACAGAGAGAAGGGGGAGGGCCCAGAGCAGTCTCCACAGTTGTACATCATCAGTTTTTGACACGGTTGGTTTTGTTCCACACAGGTGGGTGGGGGCCACAAAGGGCAAAAACTGGGCTAGGGGCCTCCCACATGAGAGGCATGCCCCCTCAAGCCAGGGGCCAAACCAGGGGGCAAGAACTAAACTGGGGGCCTCCCGCATGAAAAGCACACCCCAGTTCAGCATATGGGTCCACACTGGCCGGGGCCAAGATTCGATCCTCAGTCCCCAAGGCTGCAAAGCAAGTGCTTAACCCGCTGAGACACCCCCACTTCCCCTGGGGTCACATCCTTGAACCTGCCCTGCATACCCTCTACCCCCCAGTGACTTTCATAGAACAGAGGGGTGTCAGCCCAGCTTTCCCCACCTTGAGACAAAGTTCAGGGTCCCTCACCCCCTCAAACAGCCCAGCCACTGTCCCATTCTTTCCCTGGGATCTAAAGGCCATCAATATTTTCTTTTCTAGCCTTAAAAACACAGCATCTGATGGACACCTCTTTTCCTGGGGACATCCCAGCAGTGGCATCAAACTGGGTCCCATGGCTGAGCTGGGAGAGGTGCTGAGGAAATGTATGCCAAGTGAAGATGTTCACTGGCCAGACTGACCCGCACAGAAGCAAGGTTGCTCTCATTCTTCACTCTTCTTCCTGACTCAGTCCCATGGCCTCTGGTCCTCATAGCAATGACCCCTTCAAATCTCCAAAGTGCCTGGGGCTTATATGGCAGTTCCCAACTCCCGTTTTACGTAACTAACTAACACTTGGTGAACCCACTTTACTACCTGGAAGTAAAATTCCTAGATAATGTGCCTGCTATCTACACACAATTTCAAAAAATATTATATATAACAAGTCCTGGCAGTCATATAGAGAAAAGGCAAGTTAACTTGTTACAAAATAATATTACTTTAATATATAACTAAATAGGCAAGGTGACTCAAGGTGACACACACACAATAAAATCATCTTAGATTACACCTGCTTATAATGCATACAATAAAAGATTTTTTTTAAATATTTATTTATTTTTGACAGAGAGAGAGAGAGAGAGATACAGAGAGAGAACTGAACTGGGGGAACTCCCAGTTCAGCATATGGTTCCGCAGGGGCCGGGGCCGTGGCCGTGGCGGGGGCCGGGGCCGGGGCGGGATTCGGTCCCCGGTCCCCGCAAAGTGAGCGCTTAACCCACTGAGCCATCCCGGCTTCCCCACAATAAAAAGATTGGAGGGGATGCTGGGATGGCTCAGCAGGTTAAGCACTCATCCACAGCCTCCAGGTCCGAGGATCAAATTCTGTCCCCAGCCCATACAGACCCATATGCTGAATTGGGTTGTGCCCCCAGTTTAGTTCTCAACGGGGTGAACATCCTATGTGGGAGGCCCTCAGTTCAGCTCCCACCCCCGGTGTGCTTCCCATGCTGGAGGCCCCCACCCGGTTCCCACCCTGCACAGCCCCGCACCCACCTGTGGAATGAAACTATATGAAAAACTAATGTACAACTATGGAGACTGCTCTGGGCCCTCCCCCTTCTTTCTCTCTCTCTCTCTCTGTCGAAAACAATAAAAAGAAATCTTAAAAAAAAAAAAAAGAGAGATTGGAAGTCATTCTGTATAAGAAGTTCAGGAAAATAGGAGGGTAGAGGGTCATGAAAATTGATATTTTCTTTTGTGGCTTAAAAAAAACCAGACTCAGATATCAATGAATTATAAAGAACATATTCATGGAACACATGGGGAAATTTGAGTAGTGCCTGCATACTTGGTGCTCCAGACATACCTCAGTTTATTGAGCGTTCCTTTATTATGTTTCATAGATGTTGTGTTTCATACAAATTGAAGGCAAGACCCTCCACCAGCAAAAAGATTATGATTCTCTTCATTGCAATGCTCACTTTATTGCGGTGGGCTGGAATTGAACCTGCAGTATCTGTGAGGTGTGCCTGTATTAATATACTGTTGAATTTTGGTTTGGGGTTTGTGTGTGTGATAATAGCCTGTAGGCATGTTTTAAAGAAGAGTCCATAGCTTTTGAGATGCACACTGGAATGTTTACAGGTAAAATGGGATGGCTGTAGGATTGACTTCAAGATGATTTGGAGCTGGGAAGAGAGAGTCAGGGTAGAAATGAAACAAGCCACCGTATAGTGGTAATTGTCAAAACTTAAGATGGGGTGGGCACCTGAGAGGTCATGTCTATTGCTCGACTTTTAGATGTATTTGAAATTTCTCAAAATAAAAGCTAAAAAACAAAAATATTGTGGTAGAGATAAGTGTTCTGATATAAACAGATGCCCCACATTTACTGTGTTAAAAATGGTGCAGATCATTTCATATGGGCTATGAAATGACACTAATTTATAAAATGAAAATGCCCATTGTTCATGCCAGAGGACTGTGGGCCACGTCAGAGGCGAGCTCCGCACGCTGAGTGAAGCTTGATACAGAGCACGCCAGTCTGACTAGATCATTGAACATTTATTGCTGAGGTTTATTTTTATGTCACACTGTGTTAGCACCGGGGACCTTGCAGGACAGGGATTCTTGTGCGCCCACAGGCACAGAAAAGACCCAGACAAGGAGAGAGAGCCCTCAGCCCATGCTAACTGGGGATAGAAGGCCTCCTGACCGCCCACTCCCCACTGAGCCTGAGGTGACAGCAACGCAGAGCTCTAAGACCAGAGAAAGCCTGGCCTTGGCTTGGAGCCTGGCCCCTCCCCCACCCCCAGGTCGCATGTCCCTAGTTCTGTCTACAGCTCTGTTGGCCCAAGTTTGCTTCCCTTGTGAGATCTGCCCCTTCTCGAGGGCGGATCTGGCCACGACTTGAGGTCCGGGAACGGCTCGGGCGCGCGTGCGCGTGTCTGGGTGTGCTGGGGGGTATCCGAGCCCCCCACTCCCGTCCTCTCCGGGCCCCACCCGCAGACAGAGACAGACGGACACCCGCCAGTGCATTTTGAAGGTTTATTTTCCGTGCTGCCAGGGCAGGGCGGGTGGTGGCTCAGTGGAGGCCGGGCGCGGCGGGCCCCGGCGCCCCCGCCAGCTGCACGAGCCGCAGCAGCAAGGCCTCGGCGGGCGGGTCCGGCAGGGTGGCGTTGCTCCGGGCGCTGGCTCGGGCGCGGCGGTGCAGGCCGGCGCCCTCCCGGCACGCGGGCTCCGTCCCGCAGCTCTCTGCAGGGAGCAGGGGCTGAGTGCGCGCGAGGACCGGCCACGCCCCGAACCTGCTCCAGGTCCCGCGGGCCCGCCCCGCCCCGGTCCCCGAGCCCCCGGCCCCGCTCACCTGTCCCGGCCCCGGCCCCGCTCACCTGGGCTGCAGCAGATGCCGGCGGCGGCGCAGCGGCCCCCGCTCCCGCACGGCTTCTGGCCCGACTGGCAGGGCGACGGCAGGTAGTGCTCCTCCTGGCAGCGCAGCGCCTCGGGCGTGCCCACGAAGCAGCCCAGCTCGTCCCCGCAGCAGATGCTGGGCCCGAAGCAGCGCCCTTGGCCCCCGGGGCCGCAGGGGAGGCACTGGGGGGCGGCAGGGGGCAGGGGTGAGCCGGGCAGCTGAGCCAGAGGTGGGGGTTCGGGGCACCTCTGGACGGGACGGGTAGAAAGGGGCGCTCGGGAGGTTTGGGGTCACTCTGATGCTGCTTTGGCCCCAAAGGGGGCAAAGGAGGGGAGCCAACATCTAATTTACTGACCTCCCTTGGTTTTCAGGTGAGGGCGGATCAGCTCTCGGAGACAGCCCTCAGCAGCCTGCCATTGAGGGAGGGGTTTCCAGGGGCCGCAGCCTGGGAGAGACCTCCCTCCTCAACCCTGGGGCCCCCTCTCTCAGCCGCCCACCCCCTTCTCCCTAGTGTAGACCTTTTTCTCCTGCTTCCTTTCATCAAACTTGATCTTTAGCCCCACCACCACTCATGCAGAGAGGGTCCATTCCCTGCTCCCCCAAACACAGCCAGGCCCTTCCTGCCATTTCCTGTCCCTGGCCCTACCCTACCCCCACCGCCCAAGCTGGTGGGCCTTTGCTCACCTGCCTATGAACTACCCAGGTGGGTGAGCCTGAGCCCTAGAGGAGGGCATGAGGCACCGAGGAGACTCCCCTCCAAAGGCACCGCCCACCTACCCACTCTAGTGTGTTCAGAGCTCAAAACTGAGCCGCCTGTGGCCTGGGTGGCATTGAGACTGAGCATGGTGATCAGACTTCCGTCAGCTTTGCCAAAAATGAAGTAGGAGGGACTCGACATGCAGCGCTAGAGCGCTGGGCTAGGCACCCAGCAGAACTTCCTCACAGGGTGCTGGAGGGGCACGTCCCACGCAGGCAAGCTCAGAACTGGCCAGTGTCTGTGTGGTGGCTGGAGGGGGCAGGGGCTGTGGCTAAGAGAGGCTGGGGTCTGGATGCAGGAGACCTCGAATGCTGGTCAGGACAGAGCCTCTGCTGCTTTAGCTGGCTCAGAGGTCCCCGTGGGCACAGAGGAGGCCTTGGTGCCATTTCCCCTGATCCGGCCCCGAGCCTGGTTACTGGGGAAAACCCTCTTTCTTGCACCCCTTGTCTGGGTGGGGACAGTGTCCAGGAAGCTCTGCAGCTCGTCCTAGCTTGCCAGGCAGCCTGGTCCCCTGTGCCCAGCCTCACCCGCTGCCCTTCTGCTTGGCATTCCGTTAGAGCCTGCCTGCCCACGGCTCCCCTCTCAGCCCCTGCATGGCGGCGCCCGCCCTGAGGCTCTGCCCCTCCCTGGTAACCCTGACATGGGCCACAGCCATACCTGTCTCAGCTCCAGGTCGGACGTGGCCCTCTTGCCACCCCGCGGGCAGTTCTGGAAGTAGCAAGCAGAGGTGAAGGCCAGCAGGCCGAAGAGGCAGGCGGGCAGCATGGCGTTGGGCATCCTGGTGCCGGCGGGCACAGCGTGAGGTGCTGCTCTGCGGGCTGTGCTGGGCGGCTTCGCCCGCTGCCTTTTTATGTCTGCAGGTGTCCCCGCTGAGACAGCGTGGCCACCACCCCTCCTCCCCAGTGGCTCCCCAGGAGCCCATGACGGCCGGGTCCCAAGCCGTCAGCAGTGATTCAGGCGCCTGGGGACTCACGTGGGCCTGTCTGTGCAGGGGACGAGGGGGAGGGGTGCCGGACTCACTCACCGTGTCACTGACAGTCGTGTGGTCGCGGTGTGACAGGGGCTGCAGTGACTGTGATCAGGGAGAGGGACAGACCAGGGTCGCCTGGGGCCTGTCGCCAAGCTTTCCGGCTGCCAAGAAGAAGCTGGGGGTCTGTCTGCAGGCCCCACCCGCTGACACAGCCCCCTGGCGAAGGCGCCTGGGGAGCCCAGGGGCGGGTGTGTGAGGAGTAGGCTGGCGGCCCAGCACTGGTGGGGAGGGGCTGTCCGGTGTGTGGGCCCGCAGCAGGAGAGTTGTCCCTGAGAGAGAGAAGTGACCTAGACCAGCACACACCCCAGGCGGGGTGGAGGGAGGGCTTTGTACTGGCTGCATCATGAGCGGGACTTGTGCGCAGGCCCACGGCCCAGGCAGCCACCGTCACGGAGGCAAGGGACCCACCCGGAATCAGGAGGTTGTGCCCACAGGGCGGGTGGTCAGGCTCCTGGGGGAAGCTGGGAGTGTTCCTGTCCCACACACACCCTGAGCAGGGTACAGGGACTCAGAGCCTGGGGGCCTGGGGGACAGCTTCTTCGCATGCTCCCATCACACCCCTCCCAGGCAGAAACATGGGGGTTCCATAGGGAAAAAGTTGAAATCCAGACCCAGTAGGGTTCAAAGGTTGCAACCTGACAGCCAGCCGGCCCCAATTCCTGCCCCCACCAGGACGCTGGGGCAGCTGAGGCAAGCACCATCTGAGGCCTGGGGTGGGAACATGGGCATAGCATCTTTGGGGCTGGGAGAGCAGAGGAGCCACAGACAAATGGGCCCAGCTTGAGAGAGTAGCCTTTGGTTGACGACCGCAGGCTGGTGGGTAGAAGGAGCCACAACCCCCCTCGCCTCCAGCCGGCTAGCCAGCCTGCCTCTTAGGCTTTGCACAGGCCCCAACCCTCCCAGACCCCAGGCTCTTGGCCTCCTCCCAGGTCCTGCAAGGAAGCTCTGGGGGACAGGGCTGCCTCCTCCCCACCAAGTGCCATGGGGGTCCCATGTCCCAGAGAGGGGACCTCCCACACCCGGAACTGAGAACGCTGGAGCCCAGTGGCCTGTTGGAATCTGGCCACTGTTGCTGGAAACACCATGACTGGAATCAGGGCCCTGGCCTCTCTGTGCCTCACTTTCCTCCAGCGTGAAATAAGGAGGAAACTAGTACCCACTTCAGAGGGCTGTTGTGAGGACATATAAGAGCTTTAGAAAAATGTGTGTACCTGTATAAAGTTAATAACAGGTAATATTGTATTATGAATGCCATTATTCTTACAAGAGCTGAAGAGGTTTTTCCAGAGAGAGAGTCTTCCTGGGTTAACCCAGGAGGGAATTTTCATCCCATTCATGACCTAGAAGGAGCTTGGTCTGAACTGTTGCCCTCCCGAGATGCTGTGGGCTGGAGGGCAGGCCGAGGAGGGCCGCTGTGTGGCCTTGGCCTAGCACCTTACCTCTCTGCACTTCAGGTTCAGTTGCCATCTGAACAGATGGGCCACACTAACTGAAGGGCTCAGATCCAAGGGCAAACCAGGCCACCTGTGTCCTGACCAGCTGTGTCTACCAGGATCATCATTCTCAGACTTGCCTCCCACACCAAAGCCCCTTGAAGACCCCAAGCCCCAACTCTACACAGACGCCAGAAGGCCTGCTGCCCGACCCACCTTCTTGGAAGTTGCACAGGCTGGAAAAAGTCTCATTATTGTGCTGACTGGCTGCATTGTAAATATGTCACCTCACATGTCACACGGGCCATCCAGATACCTCACACCCCTTCCGTACTTCCTTATATGTTCCCTTTCCAAAACTATTTTTCATACCTCCATCCTTATGTCTCCTACACCTCAGCTCATGATCTTGATTCACACATTATTTTAATGAAGATTTATTTTTATTGTTTTTGACAGAGAGAGAGATACAGATACAGAGATAGAGAGAAGGGGGAGGGCCCAGAACAGTCTCCACAGCTGCACATCATCAGTTTTTCCACATAGTTTCATTCCACAGGTGGGTGGGGCTGCACAGGGCAGGGACTGGGCCAGGGTTTCACCCCAGTGAGAACTGAACTGGGGGCACTCCCCAGCTCAGCATGTGGGTCCACATGGGCCGGGGCCGGGATTCGATCCCTGGTCCCCAGGGCTGCAAAGTGAGCGCTTAACCCACTGAGCCATCCTGGCTTCCCCTCACACATCAATTTAAAAGGAAGGG
>PVKE010013872.1:0-35855 GCA_004027555.1 Craseonycteris thonglongyai
TGCAAATATTTTCTCCCAGTTGGTTGGTTGCCTCTTTGCTTTGCTGATGGTTTCCTTTGCAGCGCAGAAGCTTTTTAGCTTAATAAGGTCCCATTTGTTTATTTGTGCTTTTACTTCCCTTGCCATTGAGGTCAGATTCATAAAGTCCTCCCTGAATCCCAGGTCCATAAGTTTAGTGCCAATGTTTTCTTCTATGCGAAAAATCGGGACTTTTTTAAAACGCCGCGGGATGCGGGACAAATTGTTAAAAATCGGGACTGTCCCGCCAAAAGCGGGACGTCTGGTCACTTTATCCAAATGATAAGTAACTGAACTCAGAGAATTCTCTTAGTGGTTGGAGGCCCTTCTCTCTTCCACCAGCATGTCTGTATACCTCTAAAATTGATCCTAACAAATATCTTCCTTATACTACGTTTCTCTAGAAAATAACCCAGTTCTGCAGAGGATCCTTATACACAAACTAATACTGAGCAGGTAAGATATCCTCTTACTGACTGAGCTCTGGCAAATCCCAGATACTCCCAGATACATGGTGTGTGTGTGTGTGTGTGTGTGTGTGTGTGTGTGTGTGTGTGTGTGTTCTGGTTAGTTCTTTTGTTTCTTTCTCTGTACAAGGGATCTAGTGTGGGTGAAGCAGAGATAATATGATCAATGTTAGTGTTATTCTGCTCATGTATTCCTAAATATCAGGGTTCTAGTTGAAAATTAAAAAATTGATATTGTGTAGCAAATACATAGATCTCAATTTGTCCTTTGGAAAAAATGGGTACAGTACTGATTTGGATTGCTGCTTTGGAGATAAATCTTAACTATGTATCAAAAATGTTATATAAAATTACATTATATTATTTTCAGAGTAGAAATGGCACTTTTTGAGATTTTTGAATTACTGAAAATAGATCACATATGTAAATGTTTTATGGGTGCAATTGAGGAAAATTTGAAAGGCAAAATGCACTGAAGGCTATAAAATCTTCACTATGTAAAATTCAGCATTTATAAAGCCTGCTTAATAACAATAGCAACAACAGTAATAATAACAGCTAAGGCATATATATAAATAAGGCTACCATGTGCCAGGCACTATTTGAGCTTTATATATTAACTTAATTAACCTTACACCAACCCTAGAAAGTAGTTACTATTATGCTTCCTCACTGTACAGATGAGAATTTGGTCAAAGTCTCATAGCTAGTTAAGAAGTCAGAAGATACAGTGTATGGTAAGAGGCTATTCTTTCCTCTTTCTGTCTCTTTTCACTCCACTTAAGAGGCAGGAGTGCTGATCCAATTGGTCCATCTAGTAAGTGGCTGACTACATACAAACGCCTTCGCTCCTGGCTGGCGTGGCAGGGGCAGCATTCGTCCCTGTCGGGACGCCTGCCCAGTTCCTTCTGGCCATCCTGTCCGGTAACCAGGTGCAGGTTAACTAGCCACTGTGTCTCTCTGTCTCTCTCTCTCGTGTTCTGATTCTCTGTTTCCCAGGTCTGGAAGTTTGATGTTGGTTGGGCTCATTTTATAACCATTAATGGCAAAATCTAAGCCCAGGTTTGAGTATCGGGCTTTAATTGGGCAAAGTGAGTGAAGCTTTGGGCTGAGGCTCTTTAGACTTGTCTGACTTAAGGGAAAAGGACCGTTTATGTGATCTAGCCCAGCTTTCAAGGATGCTCTGCATTTAGTTAATGTGCCAAAGCCACAGGATACTTCCTCCTTCCTTCTCTCCCTTCCACAACTATTAATTTTGACGGGATATTGTCCCTCACTATTTCCCTAAGGGACTTAGTAAGGTTGTGGGTAGAATTCAGATGGATCCTCTGACCACTATCAATTAACATTTTTCCCTCAATTTTCCCCACACAATCTTTGTTTTTAGGTTTATTTCATTGTTTATGACAGAGACAGAGAGAAGGGGGAGGGCCCAGAGCAGTCTCCATAGTTGTACATCATCAGTTTTCGACATGGTTTCGTTCCACACAGGTGGGCTGGGAGCTGCACAAGGCGGGAACTGGGCTGGGGGCCTCCCGCATGGGAAGCACACCCCAGTTCAGCCTATGGGTCCACATGGGCTGGGGCCAGGACTCAATCCTCGGTCCCTGGGGCTGCAAAGTGAGCGCTTGACCCAATGAGCCATCCCAACTTTCCCTACACAATCTTAAGGACATATTTAACAACATGAACTTGAGATTGTTTGTCTGTCTGTGGAGAAGGGTTTGTGCTAAATTCACAGTTCTCCACTCTTGTGTGACCAGGGGCAGTCTGACTGAGGTTGGAAAATCAGCTTCCTTTCTGGAACTGCACTTTCTTTCCACTCACCTCAAGTTGTAACTGTTTTACATTGCGTTCTGCCAAATGAACGTAACAACCCCATAACATGTTTTATTAAAGGACCGTAAACCTCTGTCTAGTCTTAAATAATTGAAAGTTTCAGTTTGAATCTTGCATGTCTCTCTCTGTCTAACTGGATGTTCAGTTTGAGATGGCAAAGACAATGTATTTGTTCCTGAAGCCAGGAATAGTAAAATCTTCTCAAATTCATCTATTTTTTTTTCTTAGATTTATTTTATTGTTTTGAGAGGAGGTGAGAGAGAGAGAAAGAGGAGGATCCACAGCAGTCTCCATAGTTGTACATCATTAGTTGTGACATGGTTTCTTTCATTCCACATAAGTGGATGTGAGGTTATGCAGGGCTAGAACTGAACTGGGGCCCTTCAGCATGGGGGGTGAGAACCTTGGCTGCCATGCCATCCTGGTGGTTACCACAGTTACTCCACAGTTCAGCCTATGGGTTTGCATGAGACAGGGTCAGGAATTGAACCCTGGACCTTGTGATTTTGAGGCAAGCACTCAACTGCTGAACTATCCCAGCATCCCTGCAAATTCATCTTTTTCTGATTCACCTTTTTTTGTGTGAGCACTCAGGACTATAATATTTCTCCATTCCTTTGTAGTTAGGGGGGGTTTATGTGACTAGCTCTGCCCAATGAGCTTGGAGTAGAAGTGTCACTTATGGGCCAAAATATTTCATTGCTGCTATGAGACCCTCCAGTGCTCCCTGTCCTTGCCCAGAGAAGATGGGTGTCAATATCACTGCAGAGAGAACAGTGGCCTTGGGAAGCCATCTAGGCAGTGCAGTTACTATTGTACAAGTGAAAAATCTTTGTTATATTAAACCACTATGATTTTGGCTGGTTATTTGTTACTGCAGCATAAGAGCTTAGTCTGACAAATAAGCCATGCTGTATTTTAACATCTTTTAATACCATGTAGTATTATTTGTAATTAGCTATTATTTTACTATGACTCTTTCTCTGATCATTAACTCATTTGTTACAACTTTTTTGAAGTATAATTGACATATAATGATTGTACATATTTAAAGTGCACGATGAGTTTTAACATATTTATCTATATCTGTATATATCTATATATATATCTAAACATATACTTATATCTATATATCCATTAAATCATCATCACAATTAAGATAAACTTATCCATCACCCTAAAAAGTTCCTTTGTGGCCCTTTGTAATCCCTGTCTCTCTCTTTTTCTCATCTCTCCTCTCCCAATTTCAACCATTGATCTGCTTTCTGCCACTGTACATTTTCAAGAATTTTATATAAATGGAATTTACAATATGTTTTTGTTTTTTTGGCCTGGCTTCTTTCACCCAGCATAGTTGTTTTAGATTCATCCATATTATTGCATGTACGGAAGTTCATTCCTATTAATTTCTGAGCAGCCTTCTACTGTACGGATGCACCACAGTTTGTTTAGTCAAGGACTTATTGAGGGTCACTTGAGCTGTTCCAGTTTTTAGCTATTGCAAGCAAAGCTGCTAAGAACATTCACATGTAAGTTTTTATATGAACAAATGTTTTCATTTTTCTTGCGTAAACAGTTAGGAGTAGAATGACTAGGTCATATGATACAAGCTTAAGAAACCACCAAACTACTTTCCAAAATGCTTGTACCATTTTACATATATTCTTACCATCAGGGTAGGAGAATTTCAATTGCCCTACACCCTTGCAGGGCTTGGTATGGTCTGACCTTTAATTTTGATCAAATGATTACACAATCCCAAGTTCAGAGCTTTGTTCCCAATTTCATCAACTTAGGTTTTTGATACTTACTGCAATAGTCTCTTAACTGGCACTCCTCCTTCAGATAACTTGAGGCTGTCAGTTAGGAACTCTGTGAACTTCCTCCTACCTCGTATAAACTTAGCTCTATCAGTACTAATCATTCCCACATCGCCTCCTGTCAAGAGTAGGGGAGCTGTGTCTCCACCTCCCCCTATCTAAGCCTCTCCCTCCTCCTGACACTGTTCCCTGGACCCCATTCTCCTCCTGTGAAGCCTCACTCTGTCAGGCATCTTTTTCTTTCTGTCTTTTGCTTTTTCGTTTATATGGTACTTGTTCCTCAGTCTAATAATATATTCAATTCTTGCCCATCTTTAAAAACAAAATAAGACTGTCTTGTAATCCCATATCTCCCTCAAGCTACCACCCTCTCGGTTTCCTTCCATTTAAAGCTAAATTTATTAAAGGAAAACATTAGAAAATGTTCATATTCTCCTCAATCCACAGCAATCTAGCTTTTATCCTAGTCTCTATTGAATCTACTCTTAATTAGGTCACCAGTGACCACCATGTTCCTAAATCTAACACTTTCCAAAACCTCTGGGCAGCCTTTACACATGCTTGATCGCGTCCTTCTTAAAACTTTATTCTTTTGGCTTTCCAAGGGCCTTCTCTGCATGTTCCTGCTTGGCTTTCTTTTTTCTTTCACATTTCTTCATTGTAATCTTGCCTGTTATTGTGTCCAGACTGTGACTTTGGCCTTTCTCATTCCCTTTCATGGCTTCACCTCCACCTTAAGGTCAATAACTACTGAAATGATGTCTCCATTCCAGCCATCCTTGTGACCTCCAAAGTCACAGGGCCAGCTGCCTACACTTGGATATGACACAAACCCTGACAGTTAATACATATAAAACTTGATTCATCACTCTTTCTCAAATCTGCGTCTTCCCCTATGTTCTCATTTCAGTGAACATAGAACTATGTGGCCAATTGAACCCCCTTGACCTCTAAACTGTTCCTCAACCCCCACAATCATTTACTGAGTCCCTTTTCTCCTCACCCCTTCTACCCTACTTAGCTGAGGCTATCACCTCTCACCTGAATTGCTATAACTGGCTTCCAAAATAGCTACTTGGCTTCCAATCTTTCTCACCTGCAGCTCATTCCCAGCACTGCTCTCTGTAATCTGGCTCCTGCCTACCTCTCCAGACTTAACTTTTGCTACTTCTTCTCTAGGCTCCAAATCTTGTATACCCCAGGTATATACTAAATGGCCTGCATGTCTCTGAATGAGCCACGCTTTGGGGCTTCCTGCTGTCCCCTTGGTCTGGAACATCCCCTTCCCTCCACCCCTTTTCAATGTCCTTTGTCTTACAAATTAATTTTTTTCTTTAATACTGTACTCAGCTTAGTATTGCCTTCCTAATGGAGTTTTCCATAGGATTTCTCTGACCTTCCTGTGGTGGGATCCTTATCATTCTGTGTATACCTTTATTATTGATTGCACTCTTCATCAGCACTACTCTCAGAGTTGTAACTGCTAACTTAGATGGCAAAAGAGAATTTGCAGATATGATTAAGTTAAGCATCTTGAGATGAGGAGGTTATTCTGAATTATCTGGGCTGGCCCTAAATGTAATCTCACGTGTCCTTATAAGAGGGAGGCTGAGGAGATTCAATTACAGAAGAAGACAAGGTAACCCTTTAAGCAAGAGAATAGACTGCTGGCTATGAAGAAGAAGGCAGGGTCCACTGGCCAAGGAATGCAATTCTAAAATCTGGAAAAGGAAAACAAACAAATTCTCTGCCTTAGAACCTCTGGAGGGATTATAGCCCCATTGACATATCAATTTTGACCCAGCGAAATTAATTTCAAACTGATTTGATAACTATAAGAGAATAAATGTGTATTGTGTTACGCTACCAAGTTTGTGGTCATTTGTTATAACAACAATAGGAAACTAATACCCTGGGCCAAGCATGGCCCTGCCCTGGAGCCTCCTCCAGTTGGGCTCTTTCTCTTGGGATGAACAGTCTATGTCCACTCTTCTAGACCAGGCACCAAGTACCCAGGACTCTGGAAACCCTCACTCAAGAAATTCTGATTCAAAGCCTATTTCCAGGGCCTGAACATTTCTTCCCTAAGTCTGTCCTTTGAAGACAAATGGTTCTGCTGGTAGGCTTATACCTGGAGCTGAAGGGTAGTCAAAGGAGCAACTGTTTGTGGGAGTGAGACAATAGACTGAAGCTAGGAGACCAGAGAAAAGGCTACTACAGTAATTTAGGCAAGAAATGGTGACAGTGGAAGAGAGGGTGAGATGTAAAGGCAATGGGTCTTGCTGACAATTTGGATGGGTATTATGAGAGAAAGAAAAGGGTAAGTGTCATGAACAACCAGAAAAATGACATTCCATTTACTTAGATGGTAAAGAAGGGAAAAAGAACAGAATTCGGCATGAAGATAAGTGGCCCAATTTTAAATGAGTTACATTTAAGCTACCCATTAGACAGACAGCAAAGTAGATAAGCAGATAATTGAGTGAATCTTGCCTTTTTCGAAGACTGTATGCTTCTAGCAACTAGAATAGGATATTAAAATATGAAATTCTTAATATTTGACGGGCCAAATGAATATGCGACATTCCTCCATAGAAATTTCAAGATCTACCCACAGTTTTCTATCCTTATATCATGAGATTGGTTAATATCAAGGTCATTGAGATTATGTAGCTTAGTCAACTGCATAAGCCAAGGATATTAACAACCTGATTGTTTAATATCTTCTTGTTCTTGGCCCTCTCATTTTGATTATGACCAGGGCTGATAGTGAATATTAATACCAAGTGGGCTGAAGCCAGATCCATGGTCTCTGTCTTATTATCTTAGTGTTGAAAGCCCTTAGTTTACTAATTGCAAGAAAATTTTCTCTGTAATTACAAAATGTATAGTCATGTTGACTTATTTGTTCCATCTCTGAAATTATATTGTTTTTCACTCTTCACCTCCATGTTTGGAAAAGTTTGCAGCCAGAGATTTTGTTATTTCAGTCTGTTTGCATGCATTCTGGATACTAATAGGAACTGAAACAGTGTCTAATGATGGTGAATAGTCTGTGAAGGTTAGCTATAGAAAATGTTAACTTGATGAATAGCCAATAATGCTGAGTTTCCTGGCTCTAAATTTATAGATACTATAAAGCTATATGTCTATAAAACTGAGTGTGTTTTATAATATTAAAAAGGTCACAGCTCTGCTGAAAGATGCTGGAGACTTGATTGCGCATGCATTTTCTCTTGTGACTTCTGTAATCAAGTACCCTGCCCCGCCCCCACCCCCTATCCTGAAGTTTCTCTTACAAAGCTCACCAATGATATGCACATTAAAAATAAAATTCTACAGTCATTGTTTTAAATCCTCATTGTACTTATTGTCTCAGCAGCATTTGAGCCAGTTGACCACTCTCTCCTTAAATACATCTTTTTCTTAGATCATCGTGCTCTCTTGGTGCGATGGCTAACTTTATGTGTCATCTTGACTTGGCTACAGGGTTCCCAGACATTTGGTCAAACCTAATTCTGGGTGTGTCTGTGAGGATGCTTCTGGGTGGGATTAACATTTAACTCAGTAGACTGAGTAGAGCATATTGACTATCCTAAGATAGGTGGGCCTCATCCAATCTAGTAAAGGTCAGAAAAGAACAAAACGGCTGTAAGAGGGAACTGCTGTCTGATTGGCTTGAGCTGAAACATTAGTCTTTTCCTGCCTTTGGACTCAAAGTATTGGCTATTCTTGGGTCTTGAGTTCATGGGGTATCTTGTTTCTCGGGCCTTTGAACTCAGATGAAACAATACCATCAACTCTTTTTGAATTGAGACTAGAACTATACCATCAGGTCTCCTGGATCTTCAACTTGCTAATTACAGATTTGGGGACTTTTCAACTTCTGTATTTGCATGAGCCAATTCATTATAATAAATAGCTTTATGTATATTTGTTTATTTGCTTATAGGCCACCTCCTCCACTAGAATGTAACACTATGAGTACAGAGTATTCCTAGCCCTGGAATTGTGTCTAGCAGATAGTAGGCACTTAATAAATAATTGTGACTGTCTGAAAAAGTTTGCTTGTGTGGATTTTTCTAAGTCCTAAGACCAGTAACTACTTGTGCTTATGTGCATATTTATATATGGGTGCTCAGAGCATGTCCACAAATGTTATCTTATTTATCTCCATCCTGTAAAAAGTAGAGGAGGTGAACCATTTAACCATGACTCACCTGTTGGTGGAATGGGATGTTCAGTCCTTGATGATCTTAATACCCTGTAGTTTGAAGGTAAGTGTGCCTCAGGAGGGAATGATGAGCATACTTTCATTTGCCTCATGAACATAATATATCATGGAATCCTGTCTTGGAAGAAATCATTTTATAAGGCTATGCATTTTGGCCAGCAACAGTATACTCAGTCAATATAAAATTTCAACATCTAAAATTCTTTTCAAACTGGAAAGAATACAGCTAAAAGGCATGGTTTCAGGGTTCACAAGTGTACATGTGGTAAGATAAAGGAATGGTTGCAGACATCCTCTAGAACTTGTCTTCTGAACCCAGTAAGAGAGTAGATTAACCCACACTGTTGATACCAATAACCTTTTAGAATCCTATTAATACTGTTACATGAATATATTACTTTATTCTCGGCCCTACCCCATTATCTAGATTAGGTACTTTAGTGTCAATTTATGCACAATGTGCAAATTCATGTGATTTTTTTTACATTAAGATTCTCACAGGAGGGAATGATACCTAATAAACTTTTAGAGTAAATACATAATACTTCAACTCTTAAATAGTCTTATATAGTAAGTCACAAGCCAAAAATTATATTTTTATAATGTGTTTATTTGAGTATAAAATACGTTGTAATTTACTGATACATATGCAGCAAAATATTCCATCACATACAATAAAAATACACCTTTTACTTCCCTCCCCTGACCTTGAAAATGGCAACACTGTTTTGGCAATTCAGCAGCTACAAATGAAATGATATAATCAAGCAGTATTGGAATGTGTTCATTTGACAAATGTGATATATTTCTTGAGCATACAACCACATCTTTGTTAGTTTTTTTTTGTTTTGTTTTTCACAGAACAGGAAATTCCACATCCTGAACACCTCCAGAAGATACAAATAATTTGTATATATATGTACACATGTATACACTGTATATATAAAGTGCCACCAAACCCCTGTCCTTGTGAGTTTATGTGTATGTTTATTTTCTCTCTTTCTTTCCAAAGTCAGATTCACACTCCTGGGATCTCAGGGTACATCAGCAGGCACCGAGAAGCTCACCAAAGGCTGGTTTGTTGGGGGTGTGTTGTTGGTGAGAGGACAGAGGGAGCCTTCAGACCTCACTGGGGGACCGGGAACGGAAGGGCACTTTGGACTGGAAACAGCCGCAGAACAGGAGCCACAGGGCGCGCTGGATCTCCTGGTTGCGGAAGGCGTAGATGATGGGATTGATCATGGAGTTGTAGGTGGCAGGCAGCAGGGTGGCGTAGGTGTATACCGCCGGGTCCTCGCGGCTGCCCACCACACAGTATATGGCGAAGGGCAGCCAGCTGACACCGAAAGTCCCCAGCACCACGGCCAGCGTGCCCACGCCTTTCCTGGTGGCGGCGAGGTGGGGCGGCGCCAGGCAGTGCTGCTGCAGCGCGATCTGGTGCGCGTGGCGCCAGACCACCTGGCAGATGCGCACGTACAGGTGCAGCATGATGCCGAAGACCGCGAAGAAGGTGGCGGAGAGCAGGGCCACGTGGCTGCGCGTCAGTGGGCGCACCACGCTGCAGGCGGCGTGCTCGGCCAGGCAGTTCCAGCCTAGCACGGGCAGCAAGCCGAGGCCTAGGGAGACCGTCCAGGTGGCGGCGAGCAGAAGGTGCACACCCAACAGGGTCTGGCGCGAGTAGTAGGTGAGCGCGTTGTACAGGGACAGATAGCGGTCCACCGTGATGGCCAGCAGGCTACTGACCGAGGCAGCAAAGGAGGACACGAGGAAGCCCACGGTGAGCAGGCGCACCGTTTCCGAGGGCACCACGTACTGGAACACGAAGTGCAGGATAAGGCCACAGCCGGCCAGCAGATCCGCGGTGGCCAAGCTGCCCACCAGCACGAACATGGGCGTGCGCAGCGCCGGCGTGGATGCGATGAGCACCACTACCAGGGCATTTTCTCCTGCGATCACGGTCCCCGACACGCACAGCAGCATGTCCCACGGGTTCACTGCTGACAGGAGCAGCCCGGGCGGGCCCGCGCGCATCTGCGAAGACAGCTCCAGGGACCCGTTAGCCCCGCCGCCGCCTCCCAGCGCCGCCGCCGCTGCCGGGGGCCCCCATTCGCCGGTGTCCTGCGCTCCTACCGCTGTGGCCGCGGCCGCTGCTCTCTCGGCTGCCGCTGCCACCACCTGGGACTCGTTGAGTGGGGAGGCGCTCGCGTTCATCGCGGCGGGACACTGCACCCTGTGTGGAGAGGCAGAGCAAGCGTCAGGTGTGTGCTTCAAGCTGCCAGCGAGGGAACGTCCCCGGGGCGCCCATCTCACCCCGGACCCCAAAGCACAGGGAGGAAGCAGTGGTTAAGCGAGAACCCAAAAGGAACAAATACCTGTTGAACTGAGTGAGTGAAATATGTGCGGGTGCCCTCCCGGATATCTCAGGGTTTGCACAGATAGACACACAGATAACCTGCACGCACACGCACACAAACAATCTCGTACGTGTGCCTGCATTTGCACATGCACCCTTTACGCATCGAGCTAGGGGTGTCAGTCCCCCCAGAGCTCTGGCCAGTGGGGTCAGGGCGTCCTAAACCGGGCAGCCGAGTCGCTGTCCGCGGTGCTGAAGGCAAAGTTTCTGCGATCGCGGAGCCCCGCGGGCCCCGGAAGCCACCGAGACCCCCCAAAAAGGGGCCTGGGGAGAAGAGAAGTTAGGGTGCATGTGTGTCTAGGGGAAGGGTGTGGAGTCAAGCTGGGCTCTATTTCTCCAGCTTCAGGAAGGACTCAACTCCTGGCCATCCTCACCCCTTCCCCTCTCGGGAGCCCAGCAGATGCTCACCTGGAGAGTCAGGGCTTCAGAAGGTCTCGGAGCATGAGCGCTGTGGCGGGGCGCCTGGCCGTGTCTCCGGCAGGGACAGCGCCGGTGCCCGCCTAGCGGCCGGGCGGGCGCGGAGAGGAGCGCGCGGCGCCTGCGGCTCTGAGGGCGCTGCGGTGAGTGAGACACACGGTCGGCGGCAGAAAAGGCGGCTACGAGCAGCGCGCCCGCCGGAGATTGACAGGAGGGCGCGGTGACGTCAGGCTCCTGGCTCCGCGTCCGCCGTCCCCGCCCGCCCATCACTCCCACCCGCTTCCTCGTCTCCCCTCCCCCACGCGATGGCTCAGCGCGTTCCCGGAGGGAGACGTGGGGGAGGCCGCCTCCGGTCCAGAACCTCCAGGAATGGGATGGGGAGGAAAGAGGAGAGGGAGAAAGCAATGAAAACACTCAGGGAGGGTGAGCTGGGAGGGAAAGGGTGAGGGGTGAGTGGCACGGGCTAGGCAGAAAGGCTCAGGGTCAAAGGTCATGGTGGGGTCAGGTCGAATTAGAAGCTCTGGAGAACGGGAAGGTTGGGGCAGGGTGGTCTGAAGGCAGTGTTGGTACCTTGAAAAAAGTACTGCTTTGGGGACAGGAATGAATTGGAGGGGTGGAATGATGGGGCTTTTTAAGAATAATGTGTGTGCAACAATATGTTGAGTGGAGTTAGAGGAGATAGGCAGAGTTGTGGGGAACAGAGAGAAGGTGGAACATTTGAGGAAAACTATCTCTTCTTTTGAAGGTTACCTGAGCAATTCCTCTCTTCCTCCTTTCCTCCCTCTCTCTCCTACTATCTCCCTTGAACTCTACACAGCAGGTTTTACTGTGATCTTCCCACCCCAGCCCAATGTTTCCCAATTTCAGTAGCTGATAGTGCCTTTGGAACTTGCTCTTTAATTACAGACCAGGTCTGTGTCTTGTTAGAAAATAAGAAAGCAGCAAAATGTGATTTACTTTCCTGGCAACAGACTTTGCCTTGTTAATTAGTACCCTATAAAGCAAATTATAGGATGAAAATAGTGATAACTCAGCTGCACCAGACTACAGTAGGCAAGGGTTTTATTTTCAGCCCAGATAAATCATCCTTTTTGGTTTAAAGGTGTTTTATCAGTAAAATACAAGTATTAGACCTTTTCTTCTTCTATGTTTAATGAGCCAGAATCTCCAGTGGCTGTTCTTGGGCAAAAGCTAAAAGAGTTGACTCCATCTAAAACTCTAAAATAAATAACTTCACATTGGCATGATGGCATGATACTAAGGCAAAGCCATGATTTTCAGGGGCCACAAACTCTGGGCAAAGTGAAAATAAACAACATTTTTTATTGATGCTTCCCCTTATTTTCCCCTGAATTTCCTCTCCCCAATCTTAATTTCACTTTGTTTTCATCCCCAGGGCTCCAAAAAGGAAAAAATATACACTCAGACTGTCTATAGGCTGGGGTGGGAGGTGTGTGTTCACCCCGGCCTGCTCCATCTAAACCTGACCCCAAACTCCAGACTGTTCATCCTGCTTCAGTGCAGCTGAACTTAATTAGAAGAAGGAAGGAATACTGCAGAACTGTTCAGTTCTTTGTTGTAATAGCCAGCATTAGACCATAAAATGAGTTTACTCACAATTTCTCAATTCGGATAGTTTATAAAATTTTCACACCTTCATTTTCAAAATTGGCCGAAGTCCTAAGTTTCTGAAAAGAGCTACTTGGATTTCAGTAAAAGATTGTCATTTAAAAGCTGAGAATGATATTTCAGAGCTGTCAAGTGAACTGTCAAACCACTGTAATAACATGTTAATTGTACATTTTCCAAACCATCGAATAAAGGTCAAAAGGGAAGAGAATCCTCCTTAATGTCTAAATGTGTTATTTTTTGTTGTTATTGACAGAGACAGAGAGAAGTCCCAGAGCAGTCTCCATAGTTGTACGTCATCAGTTTTTGACATGGTTTCATTCTACACAGGTGGGTGGGGGCCGGGAACTGGGCTGGGGGCCTCCTGCATGGGAGGTGCAGCCCCTTGAGCCAAGGGTCAAACTGGGGGGTGAGAACCAAACTGCCCCCCACCCCACATGGGAAGCACACCCCAGTTCAGCATGGGCCGGGGCTGGGACTCGATCCTTGGTTCCCAGGGCTGCAAAGCAAGCACCTAACCTGCTGAGCCATCCTGGATTCCCCTAAATGTGTTAATTGTTTACATGCCACAATGCAGCAGAAAATGTGGGTTTAACACTGAACAAACAGAGATCCTGTATTTTGGATGTCCTTAAGCTTTCACCATTGCCAAGAACGGATTTTTCACTGTTTTCAGGAAGAGGACAACACATGTACAATCATGTTCATAAGTGCTGTATGAAGGTTTTTAAACTATCTTTGCTTCATGCCAGTCTGTGGTTACACTGGATCCTGAGTACAGACAGTGCATATACTTTGAAGCTCTTCCTTGCCTCCCCCATGCCCACCCTTCCCTTGGAAATAGAAGATGGGAAAGAAGAAAGGTGTTGGTTCATTGGTTATGGATGGATATTAGATGAACTTCCCTGCCTGATCCTCATAAGTATGTGCCCTTCCAGTGGTCTCTTAGAATGTTCTGCTGCTATGGTTCAGCCTAAAAACCATATAACATTTTCTAGCCCCACCCTAGCGTTTGGACGGAGATTGACACCTGACCCAAGGCAAGACAAGACCAGACATCCTTTCCTTGTGACCAAATTCCCCTTCTTGAAAATTTGAACTAAAAAACTTTGTGACAATGGTCAGTCAGTGTTGGGCTCTGAACCTGAGAGATCATGATTAATTAGGGCTGGAGTAGTCATGTTGAACCTCATGTGAAATGAGTAACCAGAGGAAATTAGTTGCAATGAAAGAATGAAGCAGATGTGCAGAGAACAGAGATGAAGGAAATACATGACTGAGAGATGGAAAGAATGACCTCAGTATCCAAGTGCCTGGTCCCTGACTCTCAAAGTCACTCATCTAAGCAATTATAATAAGTCCTTATCAGTTTAGCATGCAGTGAAATAGCAGATTAGTTGCAATAAAGGAATTTTAGCAACAATCCAGCTTCAAGTCACTTAGTATAATTTCAAATTTAAGGCTCTAATGCTGCAGACCTTTTATTTTTCACACACACAACCTCCTACATGGCACAAGATGAAGACAGACACTTGGTTGCCTCTTGGCCAAATGTTAAGATTAACTCAATGTTTCCATCAGGAGCTCTGAACTCCAGTTGCCCTCAACTCCCTGTTTTGCTATAGATTGCAAGATACCTCAGCTTTGTTTTCTTTCTTGTTCTGAATTCGCAGCCACTTTCCAGGCATGCCTATCCTGGTCCAGATCTTTGCAAATCATTTTTTTTTGACAAAAGCAGATCTTCATTCAGCCAAGCTGTCTAGACCTTATAAAACTAGGTTAGAAAGACCCATACTAGCAATTCTTGCCTTTCTCTGAGGATCTGCAGATATATACACACACTCCCTCTACTTGGTTCTTTATTTTCAATTTTTTAATTAAATTTATTAGGGTGACATTGGTTAATAAAATTGTATAGGTTTCAAGTGTACAATTCTATAATACGTCATTATATATTGTATTGTATTTTCACCATCTGAAGTCAAATCTCCTTCCATCACCATATATTTGACCCCTTTCACCCTTTTCTACCTCACCCCACCACCCTCCTTTCTCTCTGGTGACTATCATACTGTTGTCTGTGTCTATGAATTTTTGTTTGTTTGTTTTTGGTCATTTGTTGCTTTCAGTTTTATATTCCACATATGAGTGAAATTATTTGGTTCTTGATTTTTCCATCTGACTTATTTTGCCTAGCATGATAATCTCAAGACCCCTCCATGTTGTTGTAAATGGTAGTACTTCATCTTTTCTTATGGCCAAGTAATATTCTATTATATATAAAATATTTTTTTATCCAATCATCTATTGAAGGACACTGGTTGTTTCCATGGCTTGGCCACTTAGACTAATTTTGCAATGAACATAAGGATAAATATATCTTCACAAATAAACATTTTTAAATTTTGGGGGTAGATACAAAGAAGAGGGATTGCTGGGCCACATGATAACTCTGTTCTTAATTATTTTGAAGAACAGTATGATGTTTCCTTTACTTGGTTTTTAGATACAAGCAGTTCAGTTTTCTCCTGGGAAGTATAGGTCTGTTTGGTGGTGCATAGATACTTGCACTGACAGCTCAGGAAGAGAGGAGGTACTTAGTGAAATATATAAGGCTGTTTAAAAAAAAAGATGGTTGCTGAGAGAGTCAAGAATCACAAAGGGCCCTTGTACTCCTTACATTGTTTGTCCAGATCCAGGGAGAGCTGAATGGAGGGTAATCTTTTAGGGACACCTGCTGAGACAGATGAATTATATTCAAAATATACTTTTTTTCTCATTCTTAAGTTCTTTCATCCTCAGGCATCAGCAGTGCATCACAATGTCCAAGGCACCTGCTTCCTGAGTATGTCCAAACACATCAGGGATGCTCCTGCTTCATGCCACGTGAACAGTCTTCACTCCAAAGGACAATTATCCTGGAAGGCCAAGTGTCACCTTGTGTTCCCACCGAATTTAGAAGAACAGCAAACCACCATTATTATCATTACATGTCCACAGGATGGAGAACATTGAGCAGGGCATTTGAAATGTTTTATTTAACTGAATTGTTGGTGAGCACATCTTAGAAAAAAAAATTATTTTATTGTTTTGAGAGAAGGAGAGAGAGAGAGAAGGGGGGAGGGTCCAGAGCAGTCTCCATAGTTGGACATCATTAGTTGGGACATGGTTTCATTCCACACAGGAGGATGTGTGGCCATGCAGTTACTGTGGCCTCCAATAACTGACTGGGGCCTCCCATATGGGAGGTGAGAACCTTCACCACCATGTCACCCTGGCAGTTACTAGTTGCGCCACAGTTCAGCATAGAGGTTTGCATGAGCCTGGGCTGGGATTCAATCCCTAGACCTCGCAGTTGCAAGGCAAGCACTCATCCTGCTGAGCTAGCCTGGCATCCCAGTGAGTACATTTTTTTTTTAAACATGAGAAACAGATTAATAAAAATAATAGCATTTGAAGACATATGTCCTTTTTTCATAAAAAGTAAAAATAACTATTGAGTTCCATGGAGAAATGTGTAATCTTACAATTTAGATTACTGACTTACTGAATAGGAGAAGCTGGTTCTATTGGTATATTTGAAAAGTAACACAAAGACAATCTTCTAATCTGCCATTTCTTACATTTTCAATGTGCTTTGAATTTCACACAGCAGGTTCATGCTCATTATGTCATTTTATTCTTTGAAACAATTACATGGAGTTTAGGACTTTTTCCTTTGCAGATGGGGCACCTGAAGTTTAGAGAGGTGAAGTAGGTTGTCCAAGGCCACCCAAGACACCAGCAGATACACTGTGTACAAGATGTTGACAATCTCATGGGAAAGCAAAACAGACATTGATTCTATGTGTGCAAAGCTATGTAGATTCCAACACTCAAAGAGGCTTTAGAGAGATATATCCAAAATGGTGGAGGCTGAATTTTGTCACTTCAATATTACTATGAGCAGGAGTTTATAGATGAGCTTTTTTTTTTGTCTTATAAGCTGCTTTTTAAATGTATTGTAAACACATTAAAAAGAATTTTGAAAATAAAACATTCACTCATATTCTCATCAGCTAACTAGAATTGCCTTTTTTTCCCCACCATATTGTAAACTTCTTGAAGAAATAGTCCAGTTCTAATTAATCTTTCCATCTGTATGATCTGGCACAGAGTAGGTGCTCAATAAATGTCTACTGAATGACTATTTCCAGGATTTATCCACATGCATATATTTTACATGGGTAGATCATGTAGCATGTATGTACAATCTATACACTGTACAATTTGAGTTTTCACTTCATAATAAAGGGTATGTCATTAATATTTTATACGTTGCATTTTGATTATTTTTTATACTTTTTGCCTACTCACTTATTTATTTAATAAACATTTATGGGGTACCTACTACATGCTAAAAATTGTGCTAGAAAATCAAGGTGCCAACATATGTGCCTGTCCTCAGAAATAAGCAAATGATTTTATGAGAATAGTGTGGTACATGTGATAAAAGAGGTGACCATGGGAATAATGAAGACCCTCAGGAGAAGACTCTCACCCAACCTGGAGGAGTCAGGGGAGGCCTCTTGAAGGGGATGATGCCCAGGCCAAATCTTGAAGATGAGTGACAGTCACCGGGGTAAGGAAGACATGGAAATATTCCAGGCAGAGGGAACTGCATGTAAAAAGACATAAAGTCAAGAGAGCTTAGGCTAGGTTATTGGGACTGCAAGTAGATAACTGTGCCTGGCATGTCAGACAAAAGGGCAGGAGCAGAGATACACCAGGTAGTTGAGGCCAACTCATGAAGGATTTCCTATACCATGGCAGAAGTTGGATTTTATCCTGAAGGTAATGGGGAGCTAGTGACAAATTTTCTTAAGCAAGGGCGGTTGATATAATCAGACTTGGGTGCCTCTTACAATGTAGGATAGCCTGCTAACAACTATAAGCATGGATTAGAGAAAGGCAAGAGTAGAGTCAGACAGACCTGTTAGGAGGTTGTTACAGTGATTGATACAGAAGACTCCGACTCCTTAATGGGATAGTGATGGCTGGAATTGGAGAAGTTGATGGGCCCTCCCAGTGGCCTGGACATTATATTACTTTAAGCACTCTAGCTGCTGCAAAAGACAGTTCTTCAAATCTTGGTGGCATAACACACTAGCACAATTTGTCCAATCTGCAGCCCAGGGACTGCATGTGGCCCAGGATGACTTTAAGTGTGGCCCAACACAACTCCATAAACTTTCTTAAAACATTAAAAGATTGCTTTGTGATTTATTTCCCCCCCCCATTTTTTTTTAGCTCATCAGCTGTCATTAGTGTTAGTGTATGTTGCGTGTGCTCCAAGGCCATTCTTCTTCCAATGTGGCCCAAGGAAGCCAAAAGAGTGGACACCCCTGTCCTAGAGGATTGTTCCTTACTCACATGAAATTCCAAACAGGTTTTCTGACTGGTAGACAGCCTTTCAGATGATCAGTCTAGGGACCCAGCTCCTTCCATCTCATAGCTCTACCCTTCTCTAAGAGCTAAGAGCTTTCAGCAATCACCATTTCAGCATTTCACCACTTCGGTGTTTGATTAATGATTGGGGAATTCTATTTGGCGTGTTTGATGGGACATGCCTGGAAGCGGGGAGGTAGACAGACACAGATAAAGGAAGAGAAGGTATCAAGGATGATCTCTAGTTTCAGGTGGGAACAGGAGTGGGATTCAGAAGGGACAGAATGGTGAATGCATACTGAGTGGACATACTGAGTTTGAGGTAGAGCATTCGGTTGCAGATCTCCAGTAGGTCTTTGAATAGAGGGGTTGTTCTAAACTCAACAGAGGCTAGACTGGAAAAGTAGATTAGGTTACCATGTAATAATAATAATAATTAATAATAATAATAAGGCTATCATTCATTGAATGTGTATCATTTACTAAGGTACCCTATAGAGTGATTCCTATTATTATCCCCATTTTACAGAGGAGAAAATGAAGATTAGAGGGTAAATTAACTTCATCACATGGTTAGAAAGTGAGAGAAGCAGAATTTGAACCCCATTTGTGTGACTCCTATGGAAGGAAGTTGGTGAATCTAAGTGAAGAGGACTAGGCAGTCCCTTTTGGATTACAGTCTTTACAGGAGGGGTGGAAGAAGAGGCAGCCACAGAAGTTGAGAAAACCAGTCAGAGAGGCAGGACATACCATGGAAACCCAGCCTTAGTCAGAAAGGAGAGAGCAGGGTGTGGAAATCAAAGGCAGGGTGAGTTTCAGGAGAGTCAAATTATACCCCAAGAGGTCAAATGAAGTTAGGTCAAAGAAAAAACAATTAGGAGAAGCCAGGATGACTCAGTGGGTTAAGCGCTTGCATTGCAGCCCCAGGTTCTGAGGATCGAGTCCTCATGCTGACCCTTGTGGACCCAATAAACTGAACTGGGGTGTGGCTCCCAGTTTGGTTCTTGCCAGGGTGAGCTTCCCATGTGGGAGGCCTCCTGTTCGGTTATCACTCCCCCACCCTCACCTGCCAGTTCAGCCCCTAGCTTGAGGGGGCGTGCCTCCCATGCAGGAGGTCCCCTGCCTGGTTCCCACCCTGCAGGGGCCCCGCCCACCTGTGTGGAATGAAACCATGTCAAAAACTGATGACATACAACTATGGAGACTGCTCTGGGCCCTCTCTCTTCTCTCTGTCTCTCTCTGTCAAAAACAATAAAATAAATCTTAAAAAAAGAACAAAAAACAATTAGCTGAACTTAACTAGGTTTACCAACTTATTGGAGACTTTGCTGAAAGTACCAGTATGGCAGCAGCCAGGCTGAAGTGAATGGGCTCTAAATGAGGGGTGAGAGAAGTGGGTGCAGACACCTCTATTAAGAAGTTTAGCTTGAAAGGCAGTAAGAAGCAAGGCAGTTTCCCTAGATAGAAATGTAGGTTCAAGGGAGAGTTTTTCCAGAAAAAAAGTAGAAGAGATTTAAAGGGGGAAAAATGGCTGAGAGGGAAAGGTTGATTTCAGAGACCGTACTTGTAGCTGAGATGGTGGGGAACAGAAATCGAGAGGATCTAGAAGACAGGTGGAGAGATTAACCTGAGAAAGAGACAAGGGCAGGAAGGATGGAGAGAGCAGATGGAGCCATACATGTGGATTTTAAGTGGGGAGCCAGGGAATCAAAGGATCGCCTTCTACTTCTTTGTGAAATTTGGGAATTGAGGAAGTCAGCTAATAGTGAGATGGTAAATGTTAGTGTCTCTACAGTTATCATTTTGATGGCTGTACAATATTACATTGAGAATATAGCATAACTTTTAATTTACTATTCTACTGTTAGACATTTAGGTTGTTTATATGTTTGCTATTACGTATAGCTCCACAAAAATGACTTTCATGCACATAATTATTTTTATTTTGTATAATTATCTTGACATGAAAATTGTCAGCCAAAGGGCAGAAACATTTTTCTGGCTCTTGAAATGCACTGCTAAATTGCTTTTCAAAATGCTTGTAATAACTTACAATGCCAGCAGCACTCTGTTCAGACCAGTTTCTCTGCAGCTTTTATAGCACTGGGTTTTATTATTTTAAAATGTTCTTTCAATTCAATGGGCGTAAGTGGGTACCTCATTAATGATTTAAAACATATTTACTTGATTCCCACTAAGGATGACCATTTGTCTCTCTTTTTTACAACACTTTGAATTCTTTCTTACCTATTAGGACTCAATACTGTTTTTATACAAAAGCTGTCTGGAAAAAAATCCAGCCAGAAAGGCTTCTATTTTTAATATTACATAGCTGGATATTTTGCAGACAGCCCTCATATGGCTGACGAAGTGTACTATAAATATTCATCCTTTGCATGATATTCAAACTCGAGGGACTATTTCCCCATTTTCCCTTTTTTAACTTTAGTTTTGATTGTGCACAAGTATTGCATATTTATAAAGTTGGGTTTTTAAGGATAACATATACTTCAGCATCTAGCCTGAGAAAAGCACATACCTGGTTTTAGAGTCGACTTTTCCTGTTGTTTATTAGAGAAGAGAGAAGACTGTGATCTTTGGGGGAGACAGAAGCTTCTAGCAGGGGACTGGGCCCTGAGGCAGCCTGCAATCTCCTCTGAGTGTCAGAACCCCAACTCTGAGGAAGGTGTACATGAGGACAGCAGAGCCTTTGGGCAGGGCTGGGAGAACATGGCACTCAAGTTCTGGTACAGAGCTCCCCGGGGGAGTCAGGGACTAGAACCTCAGCTGCAAGAGAGGCCACTAGGTTCTAGAATTGCCCAGCTCAATGGGTACAGAACAGCCCTGAATAAGGGGCATTCAGCTGGAACACAACCCACTGCAGAGTCTAAGCAGGAAAGAAACCCTAAACAGAAGGAAAAATTGTAGAAAAAGGGGGTGGGGAGAGGAAAGTCACATTCGCTTAGTCCCTTGCCATGGGATAGACAGTGCAAGGCTCTTTACATGCACGATCTCATCTTGTTTACCCATACTCCCCTGCTACCGTTTTTATTATTTCCATTTAACACACGAGGAGACTGGGGCTCGAAGGGGTTAAATAGCATTCCCTGTAGCCCCGTGTAGAAGAGATAGAGTCCATTTGGTTTCTGAAAATCTCATTTACTTTAAAAGGTCTTAGTTCTGGAAAGGAGACCTGAGGTGTCATTAGCTTCAGTGCAACCTGTGGCCTGGGGAGCAGGGAAGCAGTTGGTGGCAGCTACAAGTCGAGTGGAGGAGTTCAGATTTGGTGCAAGAGGAAAGAGGAACCTAGGTGGGGATTCTGCTCAGGGGGTTGATTTGATTGATGGTTTAGAAAGATAGCAGGGAGTAGAGAGCACTAAGCAGGCTGTTTTCCTGTGACACACTTGTGGGCACCAAATAAATAAAGCGGGCCTATTAAATGAGAGCCAGCAGGAACTGATATTTCAGAGTTGCAGCTAAGATAAGTCACCACTCTGGATGCTTATCTGAAAATGTAATCCCCTGGCTCTTTTGAGAAGGATTCTAAAACCTAGGAGAGGTTGCTAAGGCAATAAAACCCTAAGTATCATAAACAGCAGAATCCATAAAATAATTTTCCCAAAATATCATGAGTTCAATTATCCAGCCAGCAGCATCTGAGGGTTTGGCTGGAGATGAGGAGGAAGCCTGCGTCTGCCCCCCTCCCCCTCCACCCCTCCAGACTCTCTTCCTGCAAAGACAGAGGTGAGTCCCCACCAGAGTCTTCTTCAACCAGCTTCTCAGGGTGTCCACAGCCCTGTGCGTCCCTTCAGCCGAGGACCCTACCCTCTTGGAGATTCTCAAACCCTCCCAGCTTTTTACTTGATATAGATTTACATCCCAACCCTGAACCCCAAAATGAATGATGCTTCAAGCCAGAATGATGTATTTGTGTGATTTGTACTTGCATAACATACATGTATATTTTAATAGCGGACAGTGGATTTGATATTTTTTTTTGAGCTTAAAAAATAGATATTTAGATATAAACATAAAAGATATTTGCAAAATGAAAACCAAAAACAGTGAGTACAGCATGACCTTAGTTTTGTAAAAGAATTATGTATATAGTATGTATATGCAACATATCAAAATGTTAACAGTGATTACCTCTGAGTGGAGGCTATTTTTATCCTTTAAAAAAAAGATGTGTGACAGAAATCAATTGCTATCTTCCAATATTTGTTCTCCCTTTATTCCAAAGTAAAGGAACCTCCAATTTTAGCTGGGCTCCTGGCCACCTAGACTAAATAGCATATTTCTAGGCCTTCCTTGCAGCTAGGTATGGTGATGTAACTGCTCTGACCAATGAGATGTAAATGGATGTGTTATATGACACTTTCCAGAAAGTGTACTTGAAAGGACAGGGCATGCCGTACTTAACTTTACTCCTTTTTGTTGGTTGGAATGTGAGCATGATGGCTGGAGCTACAGCAGCCATTTTGGACCCTGAAGTGGAAGCCATATGATGAAATTGTTAGAGCAACAAGAAAGAAGTCTGGGTTCCTGATGATCACATCAGCCCTGGATACCTTACAGGTATATCGACATGGGAATTATCTTTCTTCTTTTGTCTTGTTTAAGTCTGTACTATTTTGAGTTTTCTGTCACTTGACAGCTGAACCAAATCCTAGATAATACATTTGTATATTTTTTTAAGTTATGAAATACATAGCAGTATATTGAGAAGTCAAGTCCATGTCCTATATATGGGACAATTTTTCTAGCTACAAAATTTTTCATTGAAACCACTTGTCCCAAGTTTCACTCATATCTGCTCTCATCCTCTGTTCAAACAAACTGCACCAAAACTGCACTTAACACTGTTCAGGACACACTGTTCCATCTCTTGTCCATGGACTGTCTTAATTTTAATTCCAAAGTCTTCACAACTCCCCTGGAAATAAGATATTAATGTGGCTCCACTATAAAGATTTTGTGATATTTGTAGCAGCATTTGAGGTCATTAGACACCTGCAAGTTGAGGCAAAACCAAAGTTGAGATGGTCGAGGCAGATCTTTCCTTACCCAAGTGAGCTGCTTCTATCAACATATCGAGACTGGAACCTAGGAGGACAGAGAGGGAAGTCAGAGTATGTGTGTGCATAGTGCAGCTGTGTGTTATGCAAGCTTTATGTGGTTGTGTGGTGCCCATGCGCAGTGTGGGATTGGTATGTGAGGGGGGCACACATGTGTGTGAGGTGATTGAGTGTGTTTAGTGAGCATGTGTTTGTTGAGCCTATGTGTTATGGTATGTAGAGGGCATGTCTATATGGGGATGTGTAGTGTACTCCCGTGCCACATTGGGGTGTATGTGTGTGTTCATGCATATTATGTAGGTTTGTGTTTGTAGTGTCTGGGGATGTGAGCACATGCTTGCACACACATGTTTAGTGGTGTTATGTAACAGTGAGAGAGGAGACATCTTGTGTAACTGGGTCCTAAGAAGGTCGCAGGTGATTTAGAAGCCATGCTCACATCAATCAGGTGGAAGAACCCCACCCCTGCCACTCCTTGTCCTATATTTCTAGCTCACAGGCATCCCCATTCATTTCTAATAATAATGCAATGTTTACATTATGTTTGGTTATCTAAACTGCAAGCAAGCACCAGCAATTTAATTTTAAGTTGGCTTGAATTCAGCTGGTACTTTTGCTTTTGCTTCCTCAAATGACTAAAATTTATTTTTAAAAATGAATCCCCCACCCCCCGCCCCAGGCATTTGCTTACACTGTGAAGAAAAAATTATCCTGAAATATAAGGAACACTTAGAGTAACAAAACGAAAAGGAGACATCAGATGAAGAAACACAGATATCAATGGAACATCATGTTGACATTTCAGTTATTCTCACACATTTGGTGTGAAAAATATTTTTTCACATCCCACACATCACTACTATATCCCCACACAGACTCCATCATTTTCTGCTTTTTGGTTAACTTACTACCATAGCTGTCATTCCTGGGCTGGGCTGGATTCACAGGGACTGTCTAAAGGGGAAAGAACCACATTCCCATGGGAGTAGTGATAGATTACATCTCCACGCACACGGAAGTTCCTGACTCCACAGAATCATATTGCCCTTATGAAGCTTCCTCACACAGAGTGACGGTGCCCATGGCCTTCGAGGTCCCTGAGAAGAGAATGTCCACTTTGTTTTTACTCTCTATTAAGGAAGTGCCAGACCACCCCTAGGTGGTGCTGTTGAGCACTTGCTAGTAGGTGCACTTTACTGCACTTGGAGATGAGGAAGTAGGGATGGGCAGACAGGTATCTGGAGAGTTTCTAAAACTTCTTTTTTTATTTTTTTACAGATTTAGTTTTATTGTTTTTTGACAAAGAGAGATACAGAGACAGAGAGGAGGAGGGCACAGAGCAGTCTCCATATTTGCATATCATAGGTTTCTCCAAATAGTTTCATTCCACAGGTGGGCATGGGGCTGCACAGGGCAGGAACTGGGCCCGGGTCTTACCCCAGTGAGAACCGAACTGAGGGCACTCCCCAGTTCAGCATATGGGTTCACACAGGCCGGGGCCGGGATTCGATCCTCGGTCCCTGGGGCAGCAAAGTGAGCGCTTAACCCACTGAGCCATCCTGGTTTCTCCCGGAGACTTTCTAGAGCTTTATGTCCCTCCTGGCTGTCATTAGCCATACCTAAGAATGTGCCTGGACCGCAAACATGGGATCATTAGCATAGCCATTATTGACCACTATGCACATACCCTTATGAGGAACAGAATATTTTACCCATATTTTAAATTGCAGTTGAAAGTCCCTTGTCCTAGGTTATGCACATAGTAAGTGTAATTTGGGATTTGGACCCAGGTGGTTCGGTTTCAGAACTCTGCTATTAGCTATAAGTCCTTCCTGAACACCTGGAACACAGAGCATGCAGGAGCCAGGTAGAGGTAGCGGTTCTATTGCACCATGGACTTTAAACCTGTCCTGAGAGGCTTAGCTCATGAGTGAGCTTGACCAAGAGCCCAGCATCTTGGTGTGATGTTGTTGTTCATCTTAGAAATAATCTCACAAAATGAAGAAAAGTCTCTTTCTTTTTAAAAAGTATTTAAAATGTGGACTGGTAGTATAAAGAGAAACATGGCTCTCTAGAGAGAGTTTCTCTCAGTTCTCACAAGTAACAAGAGAAGACACTGGGACATCCTTCGGGCTCTACTTTAAAAAGAGAACCAGAAACAGACCGCGTTTCACCTCTTTCACGGCTAACCCTTGACCACTCTCATTTTATTCTCGGAGAGAATATAGTGCAATTCTATTGCAGACAGAATGAAACTTTTGATTGGTGAAAGCTAGATTCTGCCCTTCCTCTTCTCTCTTTCCTGTGAGGGCTCATGGTGGCCTTGTGGGGGTTCTAAATAGTTGTTTGACTCCCCTTCTTCCCTTTCCACACACAGCTACATTTCCCCTCTAACTCCACTCCAGTCCCGTGGGTCTTGTTCTTTCTTCCCATACCAGACATACTCCCAACCCAGAGCTTTTGTACTGGCCATTCCCTCTTCCCGTAGATATCATGATTAGCTCCCTCTCTTCCTGCAAGTCTTTGCTCAAAATCGTTGAGACTCACTGTGACTAACATATTTTAAATTGCAACTTGCACTGCTCACCCCCACCCCTTGCTTTCCCCTTTTCTACCCCCACCCCATCCTTATGAGCTTATAATATACTCTATACTTCAGTTATCTACCATTTTACTCTTTATTATCTACCCCCCCACCCCCGACCCCCCCGACCCCCCACACACACAAGCACAAATATAAGTTTTGGAGGGTAGGGATCATTGTATCATTGACTAATGTTTTCCAACCACCCAGTATAGGGCCTGGACTAAGCTAGATTCTCAGTAAATATTTATTGAGTGAAAGAGGGGGAATCTTCAGCTGCAAACATCTTCCTCTGAAAATCTCAGGAAGCCTATCAAGTTTCAGGTAAGCAATGGCCCAGCGTCAGTGACAGGGGAGGGTTGACAAAGCTTCCTGGGCTCTAGTAGGAGGCCCTGCATGCTGTACATGAGGAAGACAGGGTTTGGCTGACCTATCACTGCATCTGTGCGAAAACAGGGTTTTATCACAGCCTCGCACTGCATGTGGAAACTTTTTGAAGTAAACATGCTAAGAACAGGACACGGTTGGCAAATACCATTTTGTCTTACTCATGCAGACTGCCCTAAATGAGGGAAAATATGTCAAAATCTTAGTACAGTGCTTGGCACATTTTAAGTGTTCCATAAAGGCCCGTGGTTATCACGGTATATTCATCTGCCTGGTTACTGCCGTGAGCTTTGCTCCCTGATCTTCCAAAGCACTCCCTTTCTACCTCCTGACTTTGGAGCTACATGTGGGCTCAGTAACCAAGTGCTGTCTAGGAAGTGACTGAGACTGAAATGTTTATATATAAACCTGCCATTCTGCTGAGCTGGTTTGGCTCTGCTGAGGGAGACATGTGGGACCAGGAGGCAAGATTGGGGAAGTACATCACCTCTCTGAGCCCAAGGGATCATGGAGCAAAAATCATTCTCTGGTTCAGTGGCCTTCTAACAGCCCCAGGAACTGAATGGAAAGTGAGCCAATTTCTTCAGCATTCATAAATTCCACCACTTAAGAATATCCCTTACCCCAGACCATCTCTACATATCAGACCCAACATCTCAGTAGCCCATCCAATCTTCTAGCTGCCTGCTTCACTTGTTGGCACAGGGTCAGCTCTGAGGGTAACAGGAGTAGCAGAGGGCTCCATTTCCATAATGGTTCCTGTTGATTTCTTTCTTTCTCTTTCTTTCTTTCTTTCTTTCTTTCTTTCTTTCTTTCTTTCTTTCTTTCTTTCTTTCTTTCTTTTTCCTTTCTCTCTCTCTCTCTCTCTCTCTCTCTCTCTCTCTCTCGCTCTCGCTCTCGCTCTCGCTCTCTCCCTCCTTCCTTCCTTCCTTCCTTCCTTCCTTCCTTCCTTCCTTCCTTCCTTCTTTCCTTCCTTCTCTCTCTCTCTCTCTCTCTTTCTTTCTTTCTTTTCTCTCTCTCTCAGGAACATCTGATTAGTAAGGTGGATTGCTAATTCTTAATGGATTATTTCTGAGACAGGGCTGGAGAAACTTGTGGAAGATTTAAGGAGAGATTTGTCCTCCAGGGGCCCAAATGGCTCAGAAACATAAAATTATTAGTTTACTGCCTTGGGTCAGAGCAGATGCCAAATACAGTTGTTCAGGGAAACTGATGTGGAAGGAACAAGAAGGAAGGGCAGGGTTGTGGCTGGCAATCTCCGGATGGATGTGGGAAATGGTGGAAAGCATTCATAAAGACTGAGGCAGTCTCTGAGCAACACAGAGTCTGCTAAGAAACCGAAAGGTCCCCGAGGAGCCTCAGAAGCCCTGTTTCTCTCCTTTTGGAACTTTGAATAGGTCTAGTAGAATTCTGAGCATCTTCCAACCTCCCATCCCCCTGTCTGAATGAAGCACTGACTTTCTTAAAATGATTTCAATGACCAATTGTACGATAATACTCCGACTCTCTAACAATTTCATCTATCAAGAACCCAGCCCGCTGATGCCTCACATTTTGTGTACAACAGTTCTGGCACATTTAACCATAGACAAGCCCCTTATTAGAACCTATAATACTTTCAGTTTCATCGCAATGAGGATAAGCTTTGATCTTTTTTTTTTTTTAATGAGTTTTGACAGACAGAGAGAGAGACAAGGAGAAGGGGGAGGGCCCAGAGCAGTCTCTGGGCCCTCATTAGTTTTTGATACAGTTTCACTACACAGATGAGCACAGGGCTGCTCAGGGCAGGAACCCAGCTGGGGGCCTCCTACATGGGAAGCTCGCCCCAGCGAAAACCGGACTGGGGGCACACCCCAGTTCAGCATGTGGGTCCACACCGGCCAGCTAGGCCGGGCCAGGACACGATCCTGGGGCCCCCGGGCTTCAAGACAAGTACTCAACCCACTGAGCCATGCCAGCATCCCTGATCTCTTTTTGTAACTGCCTTTCAGAAACCAATAAAAGGGACTGTGACTCTGCTCAGAAAAGACAGCTGGCCTCCTGACAGCGAGGATGATTATACCACCAGAAGCAGAAACATAAACTTCGAGAGTAGCAGAGGCTGGGACTCCAGTGTAGCTGCAAATACCTCTCTGCTCCCAGGATCTCCGGAGGGTTTCCTGTCCTCAGCACAGCACACAGTAGACACACAACAAACACACTTTAAAACGAGGCACACGGCTAACTCCTGGAACCAGTGGGAGGACCATATACTGTCCTTCTCTCAGGTGGGCAGGACTGAGGACAGAGGGCATCCTGATGATGCAGGAACAGTTGTGAACGGTGGCGTCTGACTTTCGGTCTCACCAACTCGAAGAATGAGAGTGCAGACTCCACAGGGAAGTTGAAGCAGCAAAGTTTATTAAGAAAGGGAAGGAGTGAAAGCTCTCTAATGAGAGGGGGCACCCGAAAGTGGAATGCCCCCTGAAAGAAGGAAAGCTCTCTGACAAGGGGAGGCACTCAAACGTGGGATGCCCAGTTCTGCACTTGGGGGCTTTTCCTGTATGCCTTCTATAGGCCTTGAAGCTATTGTTCTGTGCCTGCGGTTCATTTCTAACTTGTTAGGTGTTGCACCCAGTTAGTCACGCAGTTCAAACTGAGCCAGGTGACGTCTTATCTTGGGTCCTAATCCTGTCTTACTGGAAGGGCCATGGGCAATGCGTCCTGGCGCTATATTCTCCCGTGGCCTTGCCCCCGGGGCCATCCTATCTCTGTGCTACTTTCCAAGGCATGGGTGTCATGACTACCGAGACTGCTGCGATCCCTTCCTCAACTGCCGAGGCTCCCCTAATGATCCTGTCTCACTGAGAAGCCCGAACGTGTCGGGCAAATAGAGGAACATAATGGCAGAACGTGCGTTCCGTTTCTGCAGCCTTCTGGTAGCCAGCCCTGTCCTATTGGCCGCTCTATAGCCCCTTATGGAGGCTAGCATTCTCACAAGCACGAGAGATTTCTCTTCTTGGTTTTTAGACAAAGCTGAGGTTCCACTTAAGCATTTCGTTGTTCTCAGCCTGCTTCCTTTGCCCAGTTGTTTTTCTCTGGAATTATCTTTGTCTCAGAAAGGAGTGTTCACAAAACATAACTAATCACAAAGAGCTCTGCGATACTTCCTGAGGGGTGGAGGGTGCTCTTGGGCCCTGATGCTTTGTGAGCGGAAGAGTAGTGACCCCACTGTCCTCCTCCCCTTACCCAAGGTGCATAGTGAATAGCTTTGTTAATCAGAGTGAATAGCTTTGTTAACGAGGTGCAACTACCCACCTTCCTAGGCGATCTTGACAGGAAGCTGTGTCAGTAGGATAGCTTTTGTTTTTGCCATTTAAAATTTTGTGTTCCCCACAGAATACAGAATTGTACACCTGGAAGGCATGCTGGATGCCTCAGTGGGGTGAGTGCTCATCTTACAGCACCGGGGTCCGAGGATCCAATCCAGGCCCCGGCCGTGTGGACCCATATGCTGACCTGGGGTGTGCCCCTGGTTCAGGGTGAGCCTCCTATGTGGGAGGCCCTTGGTGCCAGCTCCTGCCCCAGGCATGCTTCCCATGCGGGAGGCCCCTGGCTGGTTCCTGCCCTGCGCAGCCCCACAGCCACCTGTGGGGTGAAACTATGTAGAAACTCCATATGAAACCATGGAGACTGCTCAGGGCCCTCCTCCTTCTCTTTGTGTGTGTCTCTCTCTCTCTCAAAAACAATAAAAATAAATATTAAGTAAAAAAAGAATTGTACAGCTGGAACCCATGTAATTTTTACCAACCAATGTCACCCCAATAAATTTCACAATTAATAAAAAGAAAGAACATTTTGTTTTCTTCTTTAAAGAATTTTTACCGAGATCCTGAGAAGGTGATTGACCAACATGCAGCTTTGAGAAGATGGAAGGGTAAGCAGTAGACCGACCCTGATGCCCAGCGTTGGGGCAGGAGCCTTGGCCGGGGCTTGCCCAGAGCAATTTGATTAAAGCTGGGCTGTCCTGGAATGGGCAGTCATGGACTCAAGTGCTTCCTGCAGAGAGAAACCAGCTGGTCCTCTGGCCCCATCAGGAAGTTTCAGTTCTCCTAACTACTCCAGCCTGGGTCAGGTACGCCATTACACTGCCTTGTGTTTTCCCTTCACAGAACTCCCCGAGGGTACAATCTATGTGAGCTCCCCCAGGAAAGGGTGTGTCTGTTGTATCCAGACCTCAGCCCAATGCCTGGCACATACCATTTGTTCAATGAATGAATGAATGAATAGATGGATATTGTTAAGCAGCCCTTGGCAGTTCTTGGAAGAAGGTTTTCTGAAATTCTTGTATCATGATGAATTGCCCCTCTTTCATCCGTGTGACCCTGATTGAGAGACGCTACGTCTGAGCTGCTTGGTTAGAAGCTGAGGTGATCAACACGACACTCACATGCTCAGTCTAAGACAATGTCTTCATTCTTACTATAGACTGTGCCAGGCACTACGGCAGGAACATGCATAGGTAGAAGCCCTAATGCTCAATGCAACTATATTGTGGGATAGAGCCTTTAAAGAGGTAATTAAAATTAAATGAGGTAACTATGACCTAAATTAGTTCAATGAGGTGCTAATCTAATAGGACTGGAAAGTCCATATGAGGATACAGTGAGAACTTGGCTGGTCATTTGCAAGGCACGAAGATTGGCCTCAGGAGAAACTAACCACTGATTGGTCAGGGCTAGGGTAGGTGGCAGCTGATCACTGCATGAGGTCCTGGTGTAGGCTGACCAGACATCCCCTTTTAAATGGGACAAAGAAGAACAATACTGTCCTGTTTAAAATGGTATGTATGGTCAGCCTAGTCTCGCTGGGGCTACATTCAATACATACTGTTTGAAATGAGACAGTACCATTGTTTTCTGTCCTGTTTAACAGTATGTCTGGCCAGCCTTTTCCATACTAGCTATGGCATCATTCTGTCTGGTTTTGTGTGGATGTGGTCAGTAGGGTGGTAGAGTTTGTTTCACCTTCATGAGCCCAAGCCAAAACAAGGCTAAAACACAACTGAGATCAAGATGTTATCTTTAGTTTGACCAAAACTCCATTTCTATGATCAATAGACCTGAGGCTTTATTTCTAAAACTGTTTGATGCTGATCAGAATATGACATTCTAAGGGCTTAAATGCTTAACAGAGTGGCTGTGCAATATATGCAAAGATGTAAGAATAAGGAAAGGAAAGAAAAGCCGCAGGGGGATCATGGTGCTATTAGACTTGACAAGCCTTGAATCAAGGAGAAAGAGAAATTCTCATTTTAAACAAGTGAAGTTTTTGCTCCATTACTCTAGCCCATCAAAGAAGCTCTCTCCTCCCAATATTCTCTGTCTCTATCTCTTAATAGAAAGTTTGTCCTCCTGAAAGAGGTGTGGACTGAGGAATGAGGAATCGAGGGGAAGAGAACCAGCACTTATGGAAGGCCACCGATGGCCACACACCACTAGATGCTTTTTCTACTTTGTGCACTAATCCTTACAATAATCCTATAACATTTAATCCAGTTTTAGAAATAAGAAAGCTAAAACGCAGAGATTAAGGGATTTGTTCACTGTCATACAGCTGGTAAAAACCCCTGTTGACTTCCCTGTTCCTCAGCCAGTTTTTCCAGTCAGGGTAGAGTCCCCAGAGCAACAGAGGCATGTTAATCCACACTGTCCATGACAATTTCTGTGGCTCACACATGAAAACCAAGGAAAATGTAGGGTGGCAGCCAGCGTTTCAAGCCCAGGTGCTAAGACTTACAATTAGCTGGAAAACAAAACAGAATTGACCAGAGTCCAGAATAAGCCAGAGGCTTAAGAAAAGCCAGCAGGAGGTGAACAGGTTTCAAGCCTCTTTTATTCCTTGTATGTCCTTGGGAGAGTTTGGAAATGCAGCCTTGAAACCCCTAGCTGTGTTTTCTGAACAAGCAGACCTGAACGCTAATTGGAGGTTAAAATGTGCTTAAGAACATGGTCATTTTCCTTTTCAAGGAAAGGAAAGACTCCCTCGCTGCTGCATTCTATGATCCAGCTGGAGCAGCAGATCTGAGCTGCCATCTCCTTGTTGCTATAGGAACAATTTCCTACACATTTTCTGAAACACTCAGGCCTGGGTAAATGTTGCTATTGGTAATGCACGTATTTCCACTGGTTCAACTGGAAAAAAGAATGGCCAAGTGGTCACCTACCGAAGACAAATTGTCCTCCTCCACTTGAAAACTAATTGACAATCCCAAATCTAATCACAGGGGTGCCTGCAGACTCCGTCCTGTAGTCCACTTGAACTTTCCCCTCAGGCTCGCTTCCTAGGTGAGCAATGATTGCTGAAGGAGGTGCTGGTGGTGAAGTTCAAGGACTGAATTCTGGTGGCTATGACTCATTCTAGGGGACTTGGTTCAGTACAAGCACAAAGGAGCTGCAGATGAAGAGTGGTGTGTACATACTCATTCACCACACACACACACACACACACACACACACACTATTTGATTGTTGTTGTGCTCCACTGTTCCCCTCCTACAGATCATATCACATTGGGTCAGCAGAAATCCACTAAACCTTAGGACTCAGACAAAGGTTGCTTCTCTCTGTACCGAAACCCACAGTCTACACATCGTTCCTATTTTGCATTGATGTGCAGGACATTTTATTTTTGAAAAGAAGATGAAGACATTATTTCAAGGTGGAATTATCCATGTAGAGGCAGCCTCAACGTAAGTGGAAAAGGGGCTGAACTAAGACCCACAAGACTTGCCCTGCCACTGATCTAGCTACGGGAACTTAAGCAAGTCTTCTGACCCAACTGGGTGACATTTTTCTCATCTACAAAAAAAGGATGATCAAGACTTCTTCAGAGTCAAGTTTGTTCAGTTAAGGAAATTAATTCATTCATTGGATAATTATCTAGGACTGGGGATATTTCAAATGTACACGAGACAAGATTCCTGCTCTCATTCTAATGCGCATAAATAAATTTTAGAAATGGTAAGTAGGGGTAAGTAGTATGCAGATAAATAAACAGGGGAGTGCTTTATAGTAGGGAACAGAAGGGGGAAGGTCAGAACACATGTATATGAAAAAATGACATTTAAGCTGAGATCTGAATGACAAGAAGGAACCAGCCATGAAAAGGTGACAGGAAAAGTCAATCAGTAGAAGAGACATTTGGTTCAAAGGTCCTGCCATAGGAACAAACTGGAGTATTCAAAGAATCAAAAAAGGAAAATATAACTGGAGCATGGGAAGTAAAGGGGAGAGGGAGGCAGGGAAGAGATCCTGTAGCCCTTTGTAAACTCGGGTAGTAAATTGGGATTTGATTCTAAAAGAGACAGGAAGCCATAAGAGTGTTTTGAGACGAAATGAGATTTCATGATTTGATTTTAAAAGACTTCTTTGATCACTCTGAGGAAACAAGAAAACCATTTGCGAGGCTATTGTACTAGTTCAGGCCAAAGATGATGGTGGGTTGGTCTAGGGGGGATAGGAGAAGGATGGAGAGAAACGTACACTTCCAGGCTATGTGTTGCAGATAGTGTCAACGAATCTTATTGATAAACTGGATATGTGGGGGGAGAGAATAACAGACGATAGGTCAGACTTTTGCCTCGAGCAGGTAGTTGAGTGAAATAGGGACGCCTAGGGAAGAAACATGTTTGGAGGGACCAAGAATTTTTTTATTTTAGACATTTTAGGCTTGTAATATCTTAAAATATCCAAGGAGAGGTATTACCTAGGCAGTTGGATATAGAAATCTAAAGTTCAGAAAGCAGGTTGGAGCTGAAGATAGAAATGAGAAATTAATCAGTATATTCATCAGATGTTTGAAGCCATAAGACTGGATGAGGTCACCTAAGGAGAGAGAGAATTTTCAGGGACTGGGCCACGGAGCTTGCCCACATTTAGATGATGTTAAAGATCCAACAAAAGAGGCTGAGTAACAGCAGTTCCTATAGTCAAAGGAAAAATGGAAAGAGTGTGGTGTCCCTGAAGGCGAGAGAAGAAGAGAGAGTCTGGCCAGAAGGAGTGAGTGGCCAACTAAGAGGCCAAGTAATAAGTTAAGAAAAGTGACCCTACATTGAACATATGGAGACACTCCCATCAAGCAGTTGTATGGAATGGAAAAGTGCTTTGAGAACCACAAAGTGCAGTCAATGCTACTCCAAAGGAACATTTGTGCAAAAGAGTTACCTGGGGAGAGCTTTATCAAAACACACACTCCTAGACCTCAGGCCTTGATCAACCGATTCCATATCTTTGGGGGTGTTTGTAGAGCTTCTGATGCAGCCCTAATTAAGAGGCACCTTATTTTCCAATCATAAATTATTGTTACCATTTATCTCCATGTGCAACTCCCAAGTTTATTCTGTGTCAGTTTCACCCTTTTTGTAGATACTTTATGAACATCACTGTAGAAGGGCAGTTATAATCTTACCATCAGACATACTGATAATGTACAACAATCATGTTCAGTTCCCCACTGTAGTGTTTCACATGAAAGTTCTTCACATTGTCCAAATACCCTTGGAACTCTGGAACCAACAACCCAAGAGTTCACCCTAAGTGTTGCAAATTTCCCTAGATTAGTTAATGAAATTTCCCTGCTTAAACATGAATTTCAGTTAGTTTAGATGAGAAAATCGGTAGGTAACCAAAAATACCCCAACAGTCACCTTGCAAAGCACAGCAAACAGGTATGTTCCTACTCATGGTAGGTAGCCCCCAGTGACCCCTCAGAAGGCTTGCCCCTTATTCCTCTAGCTCTGTGATCTGTGACTTTGTTCCATAGTCTTCCATTTTAGGGGCTATGAATAAATGAGAAGATACGGACAGGGAAGAACCATGAAAGGAATGTTTTTTTAAAGATCTTGCAAGCACTTTATTGATTTAAAAATATAATTTTGAAAGTAACAAATAATTGTCTGACATTTGCTTTGAGGAGGCTGCTGAGCCTCTGGGGAAATGATTCTGAACACATTATTAAGTCCATTACCACACAAATAATCAAATGGCCTTCTTCTCTCATTCAGATACCTGGATATGGCTCAGGAGTGCTGTCACACTGCTCTGCTATGATATCTTTATTAATGAGCAAGAAGCAGAAGTAAATATTGTGCTAATTAAACCTACTGTGGATACTAATTTAGAAAGCACAGTTAGCCAGGGGAAGAACAGATGTCAGACCAACTCTCTGAGCCTTTAAGTATGGAGAATGAGAACAACAAAATTCGTTTTGACAATAGAGAATTACAATAAGAGAAAAACTATCATAGATGCAGAAATTATTGGAAAGATGATAGGAAAAAAGCAATACCGATTATTACCATTATAGCTCACCAAGAACACGAAGTTAGCATGGCTCTGCCCACAAGTTGGATCTACAGAGAAGACTGGAGTATTAATTGGAAAATTAATTTTCAAAGACAGTAAAGAGGAAGACAGATGGTTTGAGACCATGTTTATGGAATGAGAGTGGTTTGGGGGTCCAGGTGGCTGGGTACTACTAGAAGAAATAGAGACCAGTTGAAG
>PVKE010013873.1:0-35862 GCA_004027555.1 Craseonycteris thonglongyai
GCTGGACCGGATGTGTGGGGAGCTGTGCTGGACCGGATGTGTGGGGAGCTGTGCTGGACTGGATGCGCACCCAGCGCTGGACCGGATGTGTGCCCTGCGCTGGACCGGATGTGTGGGGAGCTGTGCTGGACCGGATGTGTGCCCTGCGCAGGACCGGATGCGTGGGAAGCTGTGCTGGAGGGAGCTAGATGTGCTGGATTGGATGTGCGCCCAGAGCTGGACCTGATGTGTGTGGGGGCTCTGTTGGTCGCTGAGGCTCCTGGGTCCCAATCCTTCTGACATGCTGCCATTCTATGAGGGTCATTTTCGTCTTTGACTCATTTTGCATTGTTCCTTCAGAAGTTAGGCCACTCTCCCACCCCACCTCACATCCCTTCTCCCCCTTCTAGAAAGGGAGTCACCTGATTGAGAGGCTCCCGACCAGAGCAAAGACTTGATTGAGAGCTGCCTGTGCCTGAATCTAGGATTCTCATGGCTGATGGCGTGCAGGTTTCTTTTCAAGTTGACTTTGACTCCTTTTCCGTTTCTTAGAGGGTTTATGAACAAATGTGCTCAGATGTTCATTCAGTGAACACTCACTGAGTGTCTACTTGTACCTAAGACATGCACAGGTGAAGACAGTACATTCTGTGTTGTAGAAAAATATGAACAAAATCGCTGGCTGTTCAGGGAAGCGGACAGTTAAATAGGGATGGGATTGGAGTAGAGGTTTCACAAGGGGGGGATTTGGAGTTGAGCCTTGAAGGTTGAATAGGAGGAGTTTGACTTGGGGAGGATAGTTATCCCAGCCAGAGGGAAGGAGAGGAGTCAGAGGCTCGCAGAGGTTCAAAGATGTGACAGGCGCCGGTGTGCTTGGGGGTGTGGAGGTGTGCTGTGCTGAGTTCATGATGGGTGCAGTTCTTGCCCAGGTGCAGGAATGTGCATATGTAGGTGCTTCTGCGTGTAGGGCAAGGGCATGTGTGAGGAAGGGAGCATGGTGGTTGGAAGGGAATGAATGGAAGAGAAGGGAGGGCCCAGCATGAGGAGGCTGGATCTGCCTGAATATCACCAGATATTTGAGTTGAGGAAGGGTCCTCCTCTGGGACAAGAAACAAGGCGGTGGTTGAAGGGAGGCTGTCACAACATCAAATGTTTCAGGGCCCCCAGTGGTAGCGTGTCCCCCGTCCCCTTGGACTGGTTCTTGTCTCTTTAAAATCCAGAGCCTGCCAGTGCAGCTTGCTGTCCTGTCTTCCTTCTGTGGCCTCGGCAGGACAGCCCAGTGCTAGGAAGAGGCCAAGAGGGTCTAAACCCCATCCCAGGCTGGGCAGTAGTTTGTCGTCTTGGAGGATGATAGGGACGCCCTGGGCATTCGAACACAACCGCCATCCTCACTTTTGTCTTTACTTTCTCCTATGTAGTTGGGCTCATACAAATGACAAAAGACAAGTTACTCAAGGCCACTTGAGTCATTTCACTCAGTGAGCCAGGACTTCCACTCGCTTGAGTTCAGCACGGAGCGGTTCTTCAATGACAACCAAGCAGTCAGCTTTCGCTGTGGGTGAAATGAATCATCTCCCTGAGCCTCAGTTCTCCATTTGGAAAGCTAGCACGGCAAACTCACCTAACAGGAGTGTAATATTCAAGGGAGAGGAGAGGCATGTGGGAGCATCGGCTCAGCCTAGGTGGAATTGTTTTTTGTTCCCTTTCTTCGCACACATACCTTCTCTCAAACACATTGTTAGGAAGGTGGGTGTGGTTCCCCATGCTACCAGCAGATGGTGCCCAAGAACCCCGTGCCAGGAACAAGGCCACCCTGCCTCCCCCACCTCATTCTCTGCCACACTCCTCCCTTCCCTGCCTTCCTCCAATTCTCAGTCATTCCTGGTCCCAGGCAGAAAGTCACACAAAACACTTTGTGACTGTCAGCAGATTCCTGGAAGGTCACGCTGCATGATGAATGCTCCCGGGTAGGACTGGAGGGTTCTTTTTTTCTCTTTTTTCTTTTGTTTCCTTTTTTGTCTCCCATGTATTGCATTACTGGGCATCCTCTTGGCTTTATTCATCAGACTCCTGTGGTTTTTCTGACCTTTCCCAATTCTTTTGCCTCTGCTGCTTTTCCAGGCCCCTCTGGCCAAGGCAGGACACTCAGCATTGGTGGTGACTAGGGAGCTGGTGGTTGTCCAGCACAGTCACGCCCTCTGCCCTTCCCCCACTCCCAGGGCTCAAACAGAGTGTGGTCCTGGGGACAGAGAGACCTCACATTGCTGCGACCCCAGGGGACTGTCTTTCAGACCTGATTCCCACATACATAGGAAGCTTGTCAGGTGGGGAAATGGTTCTCATCTGATTTTCGCCCCTGAAACCCTCCCTCTTCTGACCACATGTATACTGCTGGGGGTGTAGGTAGCTTTGCTGGCTCTTCAAGGGATTACCCGAATCGGGTAGGCCTTTGTTTTGCAGGTATCCTGGGCTGGTCCCGATTTAACATGTGGACCTATTGTCCCTGTAGCAGGTGTTAGGACCATAGTCTTGATAATTTGTAGGCAGAATGTAAGTCAGACCACCTGGATGCATGCGGTATAAGAAAGCACTGTTCTTATCTGTCACCCGTACTATATGCCAGGCAATGTGAGTTACTGCAAGTACAGAGGCCAATGCAAATAGACCTTGTCCTCAAGGAGTCCCTGGCCTAGGGGGCTTGAGAAGACAGACACAAGTCTAGTCCCTGGAGTGGGACATGCTGGAGAAGAGCTCGAAAAGGTGGGTCCAGGCCTTGAGAAAGGGAAGCAGGAGAGGCTGTGCTCACCACTGCCCCATGTGGGGACTTGGGGCTCCCATCATCTCAGCTTCAGGCTCTGAGGGTCTGTTATAGATAGAGGTAGGTCTTGGGTTCCACAGTGGAGATGTCACCAACAGGGAACAGAGCAAGAACCCACTAATGGTAATGCTACAGCTGCTGCTGGTCGTTCTGGGCTCTTTGTGCCAATCATCATCAGGCAAAGACGGGTGTTCTGGATCGGTAGGGGTCATGACTGATCATCATGAGGAAACGGGGCTGCTGCCTCATGATGAAGCAGGAAGAACTATGGGGTGACCTCTGGGGCATCCATCTCTTGGCACTTCCATACCCAATTTTACCAGTAAATGGGCAAGTTCCACAGCTAGGTCCTAATAAGGGCACGGTGACCAAGGCTCAGACCCCCTTAGGTAAATAAAGACTGGGGTCTCGATGCCCCTCGGGAAAACCACCTAGATTACCACACCAGCTCGTGTGGAGGGAAATCCTGTGTGGGTGGTGGAGGAGGGCAATGATGCATTTCAGGCGTGATGTTGGGACCAGCATAGCAGCCCCTCTCTTGTTTCCCCAGGAAGTATGATCAGTCGGAACCCTGGAGTGAACTTAATGTGAGAGGCAAGGGCTTTGGAATGGTGCTCGGGGTGGACGGTAGTAGACATCGTTCCTGCTCTTCTACACATCTTTACTTGATAGTTCATTCTTGGCTATGGCTGCTCCCTGCCCTTGAGAGTTGCCTCAGCTAATGGATGCTACCTTGCAAATGCTGGGAAGGTTATGCCTTATTCTTGAGGATGGCTTCCAGCCAATGGTTGGCTCATAGGGGAATAAAGAAGGCCAGACAGACCCTTTGCCTCAAGGCAGGACAACCCTGTGGTTTCATTTATATTCCACGTAGACTTTAGCTGAGCCCACTTCTTTGCTGAGCTTTTTCAGCTGCCCTGACCTGCTTCCCTCTCCTCTTTAAGGATCCTCCTGAGAGCCCTCCCTTAATAAATCACTTGCACAAGAACTCCTATCTTAGCCTCTGCTTCTAGATAAGATAAAAAAAGGAGGTGCTTTTGTCTGGCAGCTCCAAAGAGTCTTCCTGGGTATGTCTTGAAGGACGGGTAGGAGTTTGATGAAAGGAAAAGACATTCCAAGCAGAGGAGCAGCCTAAGCAAGCTATACCAGCCATGTGTGATGTCTTGACACTGTCGAGCTGCTTTGTGTGGCTGGAGTGCTGAGCACATGGGGTGAGTCGGGCTGTGAATGGCAGGAGAAGTGGACACTAATTAGTAAAGGTCCAGACAAGGAGACTGGATTTCAATCTGTAGATCGGGAATAACCTCACCTGGAGCTTGTCCCTTGCCCTGACGTAATTGGCTCAGACCTGAGGGACCACCACTTAGGAGTTAGTTGTGATGTAAAAAGCAGCCTATGTCATATTCCAAGTCAGTGGAAGAGTTAGGACAGACTCGTAAAATGCCTGCTCCTAAATTCCAGCCCAAGGTTTTGTTTATCCATTGCTCGGAATAATGCAATCCTGTGACTACTAAAAATAATATTATTTACCCTCTCTTAAGCTGTGGAAATGGATGTATCCTGATTCATCTGTTCACGTTCTCAAATGTTTTTTTTCTTAATTCCTAACAATAATAATTCAGATGCATCTCATGTTCTTTTTTTAGCCTTACTATATGCCAACTGCTTTCATGCACATGAATTCATTGCACTCTCACAACTAGTGAGTAGAGCATGTGGTGCGATTCCTATGTGATAGGTAACAAAATGAGGTCACAGAGAGGTCCAATAATGTACGCACTGGAGAAGCCCAGAATTTTCCCACTCTATTAACTAGAGTGCATTTCCCCCCTTTCATTTAGTTTTTGTTGAATAACAAACCACCCCAAATCTTACTGGATTAAAACAGCAGCTATTTATTTGATGGCGCCGTGGGCTGGGAGTTCCTGCGCTGTGGGCTGGGCTCACCCAGGCCTGTGGCGGCGGCTATTCCTGGAGGTGAGAGCTGGCTTGTGGCTGGAGCGGTGGGGGTAACCGGCCACCTGTCTCATCCTCCAACAGACTGAGGCATTTTCACTGGTTGTCATAAAATTCCTGCAGCCCCGAGTGCAGGCAAGCTCCAGCTTGTAAACGGCTTTGAAGCCTCTGCTTGTATCACAGGAACTAACAACCCACTGGTTAGCTCAGAATCAGTGTGCTCGTCAAGGTCCAAGGGCATGGGGGCAGGAAGGGAGAGCATTTGTGGCAAATTTAAAAATCGATTCTGTCTTCAAAGGACTGTCTTTATTGTAAAAATGTATATATGATATAAGGATTACGGTAGCTTAGAAAATTTGGGAAATATAGAAACTACGAAAGAAGGTAAAAAACATCTGTAATGAACCGTTCAGAGATAATGACTGTTAACATTTTAGTACATTTCCTCCCATCTTATGAGCATATGAGTACGTGGTGACTATGATGGTCTACTATTTTCTTTTAAAAAATAAAAGGATCATATCAGAACCTGCCTTTATAATTGAGAGTATGAACTCTTCCCCACGTCAAATAATGCTTGAAAATATGATACTTTTTAAATACACTATCTCCCCATCATATTTGATTTAACCTTACCCTACCTTTTATTTATCTTTTTGTTGTTTTAGGCAGTTTCCATTTCTTCCTTCTCGCCTTCCTCCCCCTCTCCCTCCCTCACCCGTTTCTTTGTCCTCTTCTTCCTTCTCTCTTCTTTTCCTTCCTTCTTTTCTTCCTTTCTTCCTTCCTTTTCTCCATCATTTTTTTTCTTATTGGTTACTATAAATAATATTTTATTGAAAATTCTGGAATATAAGTCTTTATCCACATTTCTGATGATTTTCCTAGACTAGAGTCCCAAAAGTGAATCAATCAGTGGATCAAAGAAGAACATTTCTAGGGCTTTCAATACACAGTGTGAACTTCCTTCCCAAGGCCTTGTGGGACAGACCTGCTGTGACACTCTTCAGAATGCTGTGTATTATCTTAAATAGAGGAAAAAGATCAATTTGGCAAAAAAATGGCACCTTATTTTAATATGAATTCCTGGTTACCAGCAAGAATAAATAGTTTAGAAATGCTTATTGACCATTTATAGTTCTGTGACTGTCCTTTTTCTTAAAAAAGATGTGCATTTTAAATCCATTTGCATGGCTTATCCTGTATTAATATTATCGACATATTATCATCTAAGATACAAATACTTTCCCTTCCCGGTTGTCCTTTGCCTTTTAATTTTGTTTAAGGAAGTTTTTATTTTTTGACATGTAGGGATTTAAAATTTTTTATTGTTGAAATTAGTTTTCTTTTTTTAGAAATAATAGCTATTGTTTTATGTTTACAATGCCATTTTTGATCCATCTCTTAAACAGTGGGAGGTGTAGTGGCTTTGCCACTTAGCGGGACAATGTTCAGAGAGGCCGTCTGTCTTCGGAACCAGAACTGACAGGTGGAGCTGATGTCCTGGGTGACGTCTCCCTTCCTGCCGAGCCCAGGTGACTCGCCCCCAGGGTCCCCATCTAACTGACATGAGGCTGAGCAGCGAAGGCCCTTTGGAGGCTGTGGTGTGGCTGTGAGCCGCCTGCTGCTTTTCTCCTGACTGACTGAGGGCCCCCATCTCCTATCATCCTGACCGGGAAGTGGGTACCGTCCCCTCAAAATCTGGCGTCTCTTGTAATCCTGGTCGAACTCATCACTACACGCTCCAAAGGTTTGTACTACGTAGTCGTTTGTATCATCCCAGTGGCCGTGACAAGGGATTGCTTTGTGGGTTGATGACCAGTCCCTGCGTTTCAGTGGAGTGTCATAGTGACACTTGCAAAGTACAAAAGAGTTGGCTCTTGATGTTTGTCCCACAAAGAGATCCTTGATGAAGTTTGTTCTTTTAAAGATTTATTTTTATTGTTTTTGACAGAGAGAAGGGGGAGGGCCCAGAGCAGTCTCCATAGTTGACATTAGTTTTCCATATAGTTTCACTCCACAGGTGGGCATGGGGCTGCGCAGGGCAGGAACTGGGCCTGGAGCCTCCCTCATAGGCCCCGGCAAGAACTGAACTGGGGGCACACCCCAGTCCAGCATGTGGGTCCTCATGGGCCGGGGCCGGGATTCGATCCCTGGTCTCTGGGGCTGCAAAGTGAGCGTTTAACCCGCTGAGTCATCTCAGCTTCCCCTGAAGTTTGTTCTTGATGAATTCGCCCCCTGAGATTATGCACTAAAGATGGGAGGAAATATGATTGGTGTGGAAGCTTCCCCTTTTGAACTCATGGAGATCAGAGGTTGATATTTTAGCTGAAAAGAAGAGGAAATATGATTATAGCGGAAAAAGATGGGGTGAGTCAGAGCCACTGAGAACAGGGTCCACATTCCTTTGCTGCCACTTACTGTGTGGCTGTGACAAGTCACTGACCTTCCTGAGCCTCCACTTCCTGTCATTAGTCCGAACCCCAGTCATGCTCTGCCTTTCTTAGAGCACTGCTCTTGGGGTGGAATGAGGTAACGCTAGCCAAGTGGGTGGCACGAAGTAGGTTCTCACTAAATGGTGGATAGAGTTTTTATCTAGAAAAAGAAAAGTGATTTGGGGAAACCGGGATGGCTCAGTTGGTTAAGCGCTCACTTTGCAGCCCCAGGGACCGAGGCTCGAATCCCGGCCCTGGCCCGTGTGGACCCATATGCTGAACTGGGGAGTGCCCCCAGTTCAGTTCTCACCAGGGCGAGACCCCGGCCCAGTTCCTGCCCTGTGCAACCCTGCGCCCACCTGTGGAATGAAACTATGTGGAAAGACCTATGATGTGCAACTATGGAGACTGTTCTGGGCCCTCCCCCTTCTCTCTGTCTCTGTATCTCACTCTCTCTCTCTCTGTCAAAAACAATAAAATAAATCTTTAAAAAAAAAAAAGTGGTTTAAGTGAGAAAGTGACTGTTTAGAGCAGGCGTGTCCAACCTTTTGGCTTCCCGGGGCCATATTGCAAGAATTGTCTTGGGCCACGCATAAAAAACACTAACACTAATGATAGTTGATGAGCTGGAAAAAAAAAAAAAAAGGATGCAAAAACTCTCATAATGTTTTAAGAAAGTTTATGAATTTGTGTGGGCTGCATTCATAGCTGTCCCAGGCCGCATGCGGCCCATGGGCCGCGGGTTGAGTACAGTTGGCTTAGAGATCTTGGCAAGTTGTTCAATACTAACTGTTCGGAACGTCAGGGATCTGTCACTGAGTTTGTCCAGGAGCCTGAGGCACTGGGTCGTGGGAATGTAAAAACACAGCGGAAGCACTGCCACCTTCTATAAACATCGATTTTGATACTAAAACACACAGTGACATGTCGTGGAATCGGATACAAAATTCACATGAACTTGTGGGACAATGGTTCCCAACCTTTTCCCACTTGGGAACCCCTTTAAACCCATTTCTACAAATTGTACCCCTTGTTTTTAAAATAGCAGTTTTTAAATACTGACACTTTTGCTCAGTGTCTATCTTAATGTAAAAAAGTAGCAATGAGGTAGCATAATAAGCTAGGAAAGAAAAGTTACTACACTATAAGTGCAAACCACAGATTTAATTTGGTCATATTTTGTAACAGTTAAATATTGATAATGATGATCAAGTATTTAACACACTTATTAATAATAATATTTTGTTATCTGAAAAGTCTGTAGTTATGTAGTTCACTAGCCTATTGAAACATAGTGAGGTCATTGAGCATGCTTTGATACACTTAGTTTCTTGAAATCAAGCTCATAAGATGCAAGATGCAGTCTTAAATCTGGACGGAAACTGTGTGTAATGATCGGAAGAAGAATGGTTTGTGGGGAGGGTTCATAGCCACGCCCTCACCAATCATCATTCGCTAATGCGTTCTAATTTTGAAGTGTCTCCATTAACGGCAACACAAACTTAACATTTATTGTTCCATGACTGATGTTTGGCATTTTTTTACTTTACTTGTTTTTTCGCCAGTGCTGGTTATTTTTTGCATACCCCTGAATGGCCCAGCATGTACCTCCAGGGTTACATGTACCACCGCTTGAGAACTGATGTTGTAGGATTAACAGAAGGCTTCAAAGAAATGGGCCGCCAGTGGGCGGGCAGTCTCTTGGTGCTCAAATACGCAGAGGTCTGAGCTCTGCCTTCCTTGCCGGTAGTTACTTCTGTGAAAACGTTTGAGTGGCTCGGGGTCAAGTTGAAGAGCTTCCCCGGGGGGAGGAGCTCGCTGGGTAGCCACACAGACGATGCTCCAAAGGGAGCAGCTCTCTTCCAGCCTTCCTGGAAGAGAAACTCTGGGAGGAGAACCAGGCACTGTATCTTGATAAATTCCTTGTAGGGGGGTGGGTCACTGGAGCTGTTCACAGACAAGTTCTTGTTCTTCTGGGCACTCAGTAGGATTACAGTATTCTGACCCCTTGAAATGAGCCATAGCCATGTGACTTGTCATGGGCCATACAATGTGGGCAGAAGTGAGAATGTGTCCCTTCTGAGCAGAAGCCTCAAGAGCCAGGTTTGCCCTTTTGCTTTATCGGGTCTGCGACATCATGGAGACAGAATGGACCTTGTCTCCGTGGGTCCCTGAGTGAAGATGACATGCAGCAGAGCCTCCCAGTGGGTCGTGATGACATGTAGCGCAAGCGAGGAATAAACCTTTGGGATTTTGTTCTCTTTGTCACTGCAGCTGAACCCAGCCCGTGCTGACTTGCACTACCTGAGGGCAGGCACTCAAAGGTAGAGGGCTTCACTGTGCCCACACGGCCACACGGAGCTGGATTCACAGCTGACACCTGGATCTGCGCTAGTTCAGAGACTTGCTGGCAGAGAAGCCGCAGATGAGGATGACAGAACTGTCATGCTCCCATTGATAGCTGTTCCCAGCGACACCAGGTTTGGCTGGTTTGACCAGTCAGCTAATGATGAGGAGAAAGATCAGGACCAACCTGTGTTCAGTGTCTGCTGTGAGCAAGGACCCTGCAAGGTGCCTTCACTACATTCCTTCACAGGATCACAGAAACCCACGGCGTTACGATTGGTCATCACTTCCGTTTTATAGATGACAATACGGTACCTTGGAGAAGTAACTTATTCAAAACCACAAAGCTTGTAAGGATCCAAGTTGAGACGCCAACTCAGGCTGAGGTGCTGAACCGTGGAGGGAGAATCTATGTATCTGCGTCCTGTCTCCTGCAGCTAGAGTTCTCGGAAGGGCTGCTGCTCATCCAGGTAGATCCAAGGGACCAGTTCCTGAGTGAAAAACCATTTTGCCCTTCATTGCTCTTGTTTAATACAGGCCTCTCCCACTAGGCTTTGAAGTCGAGCACAGCAAGGACCATGTTGTGTCATTGACTCTTGGGTGCCCTGGTCAGTGCTGGTCACATGGGGGAATTTAGGAAAGGGTTGCTTATGCCAACTCAGGCCCGTCGGGTCGATGGAGGAACTCTTGTAGCAGGGTGGTGTCAAGGTTAAAGCCCAGACTCTGGAGCCGAACCACCTGGGTTTGGATCTCAGCTTTGTGGGACTTGGGGGAAGGTACTTAAATCCCCTCTGGGCCTCATTTTTCTCACCTGTTGAATGAAGGTAGTGTAGTACTAGTGACTTAAGTCTCAGCTGTTGTAAGGGTTGGATAGTAGAGCACTTGGAACAGTACCTGGCACATGGTAAATGCTCATGAAGGACTAGCTGTTTGTATGTGTGAGTCCACGTGACAATGTCTAGGGTATTTTTTCTATAATACTGGTGCTAAAACCCATGAGAAAATAGGGGATGCTACAGTGTTGGGAAGGCTAGTGTCTGAAATAATTTGGTCCAGTACCTGGTATCAGACAGACTTGGACTCCTACCTTAGCTCTATGACTACTAACCAGGAGCAATAGACTGCAGGTATTCCCCCCAAATCCATATGGTGAGACTCAATCTGCAATGGGATGGTATTTGGAAGGGTGGGGTCTTAGGGAGATGATTAGGTCAGGAGTGTGGAGCGCTCATAATTGTGATGAGTGCCTGTATGAAAGAGACCCAGAGAGCGCCCTCCTCCCGCATGAGGACACATTGAGAGAAGTCAGTGGTCTGCGAACCAGAAGCAGGGCCCTCGCTAGACATCAGATCTGCCATTATCTTGATCTTGAACTTCAGCCTCCAGCACTACGAGAGATATGTTTCTGTTCTCTGTAAGCTGCCCAGTCTCTGGTATTCTTGTCACAGCAGCCAGCATGGACTAAGACACCGGGTGACGTGGGCAGGAGCATCCCGCATCCAGAGTTCATTTGCTGTCTGTGGTTGTGCCGCGCTGGGCTTCATTGGCAAGCACGCTGGCCCACGTTGCTGGGAAGGAGTGAAAACACAAAAATAATGATGGGAACAAGGACTACCCGCGTGGCAGATGGAGCATGCAAATGAGATGCGGTTTGCTCTGAGGAAACCTGCGGAGTGCAGGAAAAATGCCCGTGAAGGTCTGTAAAGGATGTCAGGACAAACGGATGAATGAAGGCGGATTTTGATGAATGAATGGAAAGCAGAGACAGACTTGCACTTTCAGTTGTGCGTGGTGGGGGGATTTCTTCTCCCTCTTAGTTCTTCTGGCTGGTCAAAGAGTTAACATGACATAAAACAGATTAACAGGAGGAAAGAATCAAATTTTATTATGTGTGTAGGTAGGGAGGTCCCCTCCAAGAACAGATGGGCAGTTGAGGCCTCTGTGCCATCTTGAGCTAAGGAGAAGGGGACAGGGACGTTGTATCTTGGGACTTCAAAAGGGAGGAAGCCAATCCACCTGGGGATGGAAAAGCAGTGTCCGCTGGGCCTTCCTTAACAGTGTGACACAGAGACGGAGCTGACCCGGCCGGCCTTGCTGGGCTCCTCCCTGTCATCACACACGAGTTCATAGGACACTGCAGTTATCTGTGACGGCAGCTCCCTTCCTGGCACAAGCCCTCTTTCGAACTTCTTTTGGGCAGGGAGGGAAAGGCCAAAGATTCTTCCTGAGTCTTTTGTTTCTTAAAAATAACCTGTTTCAACGAATCAATATCCAAAGAGGCAAATTTTAGGGTGACAAACGGCCCCCCTTCACAGTTTAGGGCTTAAACAGCTTCTCCTGGGGGGTAGGAGAGATTATGTAAGTGACCAGAATTTCTTGGTGATTCAGTGGAAGTCTGGCATTGAGAGTCGCATGTTGATGATGTTGCCAGGCACACGGGGCTCGTTTGGCCTTTCTCGGTGGGGCATGTCTACGCACGGACAGGTCGTTGCTAGTGTGCTGTAAAATGAACTGATCACAAGGTCAAGTCTTCCACTCACTCCTGACTATGTAGGAACAAAGAAATTAAGACCATTGATCTCAAACGAGTCCCTAATGGCCACAGTATTTTGGCTTACTGAAATAACTGAATTAATTCATGGTTTTCCTAGAGTAGGAATCGAATCCGTTGACCCACGGCTCTGTCATGCTTGCTTAGGAGATACGCCGATTGGTTACATTCATTCTAGGAGAAAATTGTTGTGAGCCAGTGTTTTGTCCCTCACATGTGCAGTTAAACCTTGGGTAGGCTTTCTCTCCAGTTGAATAGATTAATCTGTTCCTTGCATAAATAGAGCCATGAGCTGAAACGTTATAGCAAACTGCAAGTCTGTACCCGACACCATGAAATATCAGCTTTATTAGTTCCATTCTTCAAGACATTGTGAAATAATGAGAAGCATATTGTGTAACCAAGATATGGCAGATTTCAAAGTGTACAATTCCAAATGACCTTGGTTTTCCAACCAAGTGTAAATTACTTAATAACAATGGAGTTAACTGAACTATTTATTCACTCAACATTGCTATGATTAACATGAGATGCCTCTAGTATATGAAGTATCTTATGAATAAGTATGCAATTGCTACACTTCTCTAAAGCAGTTGTTTGGAAATTCAGGAAATGGAAGCATTAGCAAATCTAGATATTAATTAATCTTGACAGTGATTATAATGTGACTCTTGGTAAATAAGGTGTGTGTGGGGGGGACTGATTAATATTATATGGTAAGCAAGAGGAAACAACTTAAAGGTTAAAAAAGTTTGTAAACTACCTGTCAGTTGCTTTGTTATTTGGAATTTGCCACCCCATTCTAGAACGATTGTGGGAAAATAAAGAACAAAAATTCTGTGAGCAAACTGACACTTCTTAAAGCGCCGTTCTGAAGTTGCTTTAATAGATGAATAAGTGGAGAATGGAGGAGACTAGTCAGAATTTATGGAGCAAATTAGGTATACGCTCGGAACCCAAACCCAGGATCGAAACGCAGAACCAAAACCCAGGCCTCAGGCCACCTAGCCCAGCGCTGCTCTTAGGACCTGGCACCTCTAGGACCTCAGGGACGAGTGTGTGTCCTTCCCTCATTTAACTGTGAACTCTTTTTTTTTTTTTTAAATTAGTTTCAGGTGTACAAAACAAGATAGTGATTAGACATTTATACACCTCACAAAGTGATAACCCCAACAAATCTACTACCTATCTGACACTGTACAATAGCGATTATAATTCCATTGACTATACTGTATTCTATATCCCATGACTATATATACACTTTTAAATTATAGTTGATGTTCAGTATTATTTTATATTAGTTTCAGGTGCACAGAACAGTGGTTAGGCATTTGTATAATTTAATAAGTGATCCCCTTGAGAAGTCGAGCATGGATCTGACACCACACATAATATTTTTTACAACAGTACTGACTATAGTCCTCATACTGTATTCCACATCTCCACGACTATTTAGTGTCTGCCAATTTGTACTTCCTAATCCGTTCCCTGTTCTCATCCATCCCCCCAATCCTTCTCCCATCGAGCAACTGTCAGTCTGTTGTCTGTTTCTGTTCTGTTTGTGTATTATTCTGTTCTTTAGATTCCATGTATAAGTGAGATCAGATGGGATTGGTCTTTCTCAGTCTGACTTATTTCACTGAGAAGAACGCCCTCTAGGTACATCCATGGAGCAGAGGGGCCACTGTTGGACTTGGATTCTCCCTCCTCCATGAGCAGAGGACTTCTGACTGAGAATCCCAGGTGTGGACCTCAGAGACGAAATCCTCTGAGGTTTTCAAAGGAGGAGAAATTGAAAACATTTTAAATCTATAAAAAATTGATGAAAGGTAGGAACCTGAAGTTCTAGTAATTACAGTAGAGTCCTATGGTTCTGTGGTCATGCACGTCAGAGTTTCTTTTCTATGGACAGAGGTGAGAAATGATTCTCTTCCCTCTCAGCATCTGGGCAGAGCCAAGAGGAGAAGGAGAGGTGGGACACGGGGAGGTCAGGGTCTGCCTGCCACCTGAGCTCTCCGAGGGTCCATGGTCTCTGAGGATGGTAGTTACCGGCTACCGGCCCTCTCAGAAAACAGCCCTCAGAGCAGAGGCTCATGGGAAGGCAGTCGGGCCCTGAGACACTTCTGAGGTCCCCAGCTTGCCTTTCCTTGGACATGAGCAGTGACGGGCCTGCACATGGGTGCCCAGTAGATGTGAGGAGCCAGACCTTCTGTCTTCTGACTTTGTGAAAGGACTTTGATTTCTTGGATGATCAGATTCCTCTTTGATGGAACCACTGACCTCTCTGCTCCAGAGTGGTTTTGAGCCTCAGATGAGACAATATATGTGAAAGCACTTTACCAGTGAAGCAACAGACACATGGGAACCTTGTGAATATTATCCTGGAGCATTTGACCTCATCCACTGGTTCTTGGGGCTTTCACAGTCTAATTCCCCAGTGGTCTCCCCTAAAGGGACTCCTGTAGAATGAATGCCTGTGCTTCTACCTTCGTCCCCCTACTGTCCTCGTTTTCCGGGTTGGAGATAGTTTTAGGGGGAAAGGGGAGAAGAAGAGGCTGAGCTCTCTCTGACATGGTAACTAGTCTTGCCCCCGGTTTCCTGATTCCTCTGTAGCATGTTCTGTGCAATTCCAGGGATGGCATGCAGCCTTCCATGGCCCTGGGGTGGAGCAGCCAGAGGACCAGGAATGCGCATGAAGGCCCGAGGTGAGTGCTGCTGAGTGCCTGCAGAAGTCATGTGTGTGCAGCCTTGTGCAGGGCAGCAGGCTTCAGGCGACCCCACAGGGCCACTCGGTCCTTCTTCCTTTGTTCTAGTCCTTTGTTCTTGTCCTGGCTACAGCTCCGTACCGCCTGTCTCTTGCAGCCCCCTGGGCCAGCATCATGATACCTGCGCTTGCATCAGTTGTCGTGTGCAGACCTGTCTTGTGAGCTGAGCAATAAGGCATCTGCTGAGGTCAATGATCTTCTGTTCCCTGAGGCCCTGGAAGAGGTTCCTCCCTCTGTGTCCCCTTTGGCTTCCACAGCTCCTGTGACTGAGTCATCATCATTCTCTCTGTGCGCCACCTTCTCAGCAGTACCTTCAGGAGACTTAATACCCCTTTGCCTGAGCCATTTCTCATCACCACCCCCAATTCTCTCTCCCAATCCAATGGTCCCCATATTCGATTTTTCTCACCCTCACCACTGGGCCATTCTTTGCCCCCAGAGCCTTTTCCTTCTTTAGAACCTGAATTCCCAGCAGACCATTCCCCACCCCAATCCCTTGGCTCCCTGCTACATGACTCCCCAAGAGTGGATTTCCTCCAACCAGAGGCCCCTTGGACTCTGAGTACTGTCTTTCTTAACCCCTTTTCCAAGATATCAGCCCCCTACCTGATTTGTCCCAGTCAAGGAAAGCCACCGATTCATTTGTTTGTCATCAAGTGTCACCAGTGCTGTCTATGTCACCACCACCAGACTAGAATTTCACTGTGACTCAGTCTAAATCCATTTCCATCATATTGAAGCCTGACCCAGAGGACACATTTCCACAAAGTCCTGGTGCACTGTCCCCTTATGTCCCAATAGTCATAGGCACTGACCATTCAAGTCCTGCCACTCTCAAACTTTTCCTGATGGAATGCTTGTGCCAAAGACTTGTGCCCTTCCACCTTGGCACAAAGTGACTTCATTCAAGGTTTCTTGTCCTCTCTTATTCATAGGCCTCTTTTGGGGGCAACCCCGCAACCAATGTTGGAGTGTGCGGTCATCTTTTCTTCCTCAGCCCTGACAACCGGACACTCCTGGAGAGACAAGTCCAAGAGAGGAGTGATTTCCTGGTATGGAAGGGAAAGGAAAAGAAAAATGACCCATTTTTAAAACAACTTAGTCCAGACAACTCCCTAAATTCTTCAGGAAAAATGCTAACTGCTGATAAGCATGACTCGGGAGTTGCCCTTCCTTTTTGGAGCAGCGAAGGTAAAGCAAAAGCACTGCGTGCCCATCAGCAGCCCTCTCATCCTCAGACCTGGGAGGATGACCTGGGGCGTTTTGAAACCCTCGCCGGCTTTTCTGGGGTTTCCCATCCTCTCACAGCTAGTTCTTGCCCTCTGCTGTCCGTGTCTTGAGTGACTATTCTTCCATTTTTATTTTCAATAGCATCTCAAGTGTCTCCACAGGCCAAGAATACCCAGGACTTTTCCATCCCCTACTTCTTTCTGTCCATGCTTGAGGTTCAGCCTCAGCCCTTCCCTTGAACACTGCCCCAATCCCAGCCCCTGCCTCTCACTCAGAGCCGACCCCAGGCCCACCATCAATCCCCAGTCCCAATCCTACCATTGGGTCCTATACATTTTTCCAGCCCCAAATCATTCCTCCCTTTGGAGAACCTTGATTCTTCTTCATAAGTGTTTCTCAAATAAGAGGGATGTCTTTCAAATCTCCAAAAGGCAAAATGCCCCAAGAACCATGCTGCCAGCCACGGCTTGCCTGGGGCCACAGATCCCTGAGAGCCACCCAAGAGAGGCTGCAATGCGAGCTGTGGCTGATTGCCTGCTCACAAAAGTTCCCTGGGCTGCTGCGGGCCCTCTGCTGCTACAAAAGGCTTTTGTAGATGGTGGGCGAGGCTGGCCACTCAGGAGCGGAGAGCGCCCTGGGCCATGCAGTACTAGCTGTCGGGGGAAGGGGGACTCAGAGCATCAACAAGGTGGTGGACATGTGTGGACTTAACCTGACCAATGTGACCTCAGCTTTGGCCCTTTGGGGGTGGGTTCAACATAGAAAAGACGGCGCCTTCCTAGAGGCTACATGTATGTGAGGCAGGCGCCACACAGAGACAAAGGTGACTGTCCTTTTAGCTCTCCATCAGAAGCTATAGAACTCACTTTTTCCTGGTATGTTTCGGGCACCTCTTGAGTTGCCACCCCTCCACTAGAGCCCAGGTGAATATTGGCGAGTGAGTCTGTGTGTGTTCCCTTTAAGAGGGTGTCTGGGTTTCCGGCCACCTGCCATTGTACCAAGAGAGAGTCCTTTCTGATTTTCATTGCCAGATATTGTGGAAATGCCTCTTCCTGGCACAGGTCCCCTGGGTCGGGGAGCCCAGTATGGAACTGGGACCCCCTCCTTCTCTGGGGGAACTGCTACCTTCAAGGTGCCCCTGCAGGTGTTCAACCACTATCCGTGGGTTTGAAGTCAGCCCGTTTTGTGTCTCCACCCTTCCTATCAGACTCGATGTGGCCTCTTCTTTATACCCTTAGTTATAAGCGTTCTGTTCAGCTCATCTTCAGATGATTCTTGAGCTTGATTGGGCTATAATTTATCTGTAATTTTGATGTGATTCTGAGAGTCAGTAGGTATAGCACTTACCTAATCTGCCATCTTGGACTCTCGCCAGCCATGAACTATTAGGCAGAGGCCATGGCTCTTTCTTCTTAGTTCTTTCCTGTAGGGACACCCACTTTGAGCTTGGCACAGTCTGTTCGGGGCATAAATGACTGCTGAATTGAGGTTGGAGAGGAAAATGACATTGAAACACTAGGACTGTTTTAAGTTGAATGCTAGCTGAAGGCTTATTCATCTTCCACCTCCTTTCTCACCTCAGACAATCTATCTACTTTAAAATAATTTTTTTTTTATCCAAGGCTAAAATGGGATTATCACTTTCCTCATTTATTTTAAGTGAACATTTTTGAGATTTCTGTATATAACTGGTGAGTTTGCTGAATAGAGGTTTTGGAACACTGTCTTACATTAAAAAGGTTCGGGGGACAGGAAAGTGGAAAATTCAGTTGCTAGTAAGTGACTTCCTTGGCTTATAGCAGTGAGAAAAGTTAGCTGACAAGAGTGAATCTTCAAAGAATTAATTTATGAAACTACACATTCAACATTGCCACCTCAGCCGAAAGTGCCAGAAAGTTGGAAAAAGTGCTGAGCGTGGGGAAAGTTGCTGATGGCCTTCACACCTTGCAAGGAAGGCAAGCCAAGTCAGCATTCCCGAAATGGGGACCACGGCATTGAGGGGACGCGGCTTTCAAATGTGCCTCACTCTGCAAGATAGCATCTTGCTTCCTGAGGTTCTGCAGGCCGTGCTTTCCAAAGGCCTGGCAAGGGCCACAGTGAGCTGAGAAGCCAGGATGAGTCCTATGCCATCGAGTTCTTGATGTTTCTTCAGGAGTGCAGCAGCTATTGAAGCAATACCTGTTGCTGTAGCTCCATGCCGGAGAGCACCATTTAGAAAACGCTTTTGTAAAGCTCCCATACCTACCTGGTCCTCTCCTTAATGTGGCATATGCTATGCTCAGGGGCAATATTGGCATGGTGGCATGAGGAAGAGTTAGGGAGAGAGTGGGGTGTTCTGCAGAGAGCACCAGCTTTGGAATAAGACATACTGGGCTTGAACCTGAGTTCTGCCATTTACTTGCTGGATGACATTTCGTAAATGGATTGCCTCCCTGAAGCTCAGTTTTCTTACCTGTGAAATGGTGACAAAGATACTTACCTTGTGACAGCCATTGCATTTAACGGCAATCGGTATTTCTAACCTTAACCGAGGCTGGCACCCAGCATATAGTAGGTGCTGGCACTGAAAATGCTGCTGCTGGTGGTAGCGGTGATGGTCGCCATGGTGCTGGTGGGTGCCTCTCACTGGGGTGCATGCTTTCCATTCAGTATTCTGAGGTACACGATTCTCCACTGTGATTGGAAAGCAGCGCCCAAACACAGTAGAGTCATGGGATTTCCTGGCTGGAATGGATCATAACGACCTTTTGCTTCAACCTTCTCCCTGGATGTCCACATACACTTAAATTGGTATTTCATCCTCTCTTTCAACATCCTTCTGCTGGAGGTTTCAGGGACTCGCTCCCCCTGATGTTCATGAAACGGTTTCTTTCTGAGCAGCAGTTTTTTAACCTGGAGAAAGGGGTTGATAATGCCCCGGGGAAAAGATTGTGGTAGGGGCTAGAGGTCGTGCACGCCAGAGATCGAGACAGGCGTGCAGCTACACTCTTCTCTGCTTTCTCTTTCCCTTCCTCGGGAGCTGCTGGTTTCATCTCTGGATGAGTCTACTTTTTAGCAAATCCTGACCCATCAGTCTCAGTTTCCCTCTTTGTGGTCACGTGGGATGAATTGAGTTAGTTTTTCCAACGACAAGCCTGCAGACTGATCACTCTTGTCCCCAGTGTTTTCTCATTTTGAGTCCCTGATTCCTCTGGCCCCTTTAATCATCAGAGGCCCAGTCCCTTCGCTCACCTTATTCTTCTCTGAGTGTATGCCTACTTCCTGCTTACACTGTGGAACCCCCAAGGTCACAGCTGAAAGCGCATTGGGACAGGAGCCCATCTTTAGTTTTGTACCTGGAGAAACTGAGGCCCGATGTGAGGAGTATTAATATAGCAAGTTCTGCCATGGCCAGGGGCACGCTGCCCAGTACGATGCCCTTGTGGCAGAAACTTTTATACTGTCATCACAGTGTTTTCTTATTCTTTCCAGAACAGGGTCCATAATAGCAGGAGGGTTTTCCTGGGGTCTAAGAGCATCTGGATTCTTTAAGAAATTTCTTGTCTGCTAACATTTGATGTCTAATGAGAGTTGTCGTTCCGTAGCCCAACTACTTGAAAATTAAATGAGAATTTACTCTTTGAACCCAGTGCAGCTAAAGCAGATAGAAGCACGGAGCTGGTTATTTTTATTCCACGCGCAACAGGTGGTGAAAAGGCAGGGCTCCATTCTGAGCTGGGGCTAAGTACCTTCTCTGGTCACAGCCAGGAGCGCAGCTGCAGCTAAATTATTCTCTCTCTCTAAGCCTTGGTTTCCTCTCCTTAAAACGAGGGTTGTGGTTCAAAAATTCTATACCCAGCTAAGTTATCATTTATCATTTAAATAAATACATTAAAATTTAATTTAAAGTGCAATTTTGTATTACAAAATTTATTTATTGTAAAGAATAAAAACAAAGTATTAAAAAGTTTAAATATCTTAAAAACTAAAAATTCACATGCAGGCAGATTTTTAAAATCCCAATTTTATTTTTTACTTCCTTCTTTATTCTGTAGCTGCACATAGTGAGGTTAAAGAACGATGTGAGTATGACTTATTTATGCTAATTTTGCTCTCCTAGCCCTCACAATGGTGACTGGAATTTGGCTCTATATTGTACTACCCACCATTTGATTTTGGTTTTGGGGAATTGAGAAATAAGTTAGGAATGAACACACAGAAGGGAAACAAATAGACTTTTGTGTTTGTGGATTTGAGATTTGAGTGTATCCCTCAGCTTAGCATGAAAAACAGGCAAAGCCAAATGGTTTACCAATGGAATAAATTCTCGGTCATTCCAAGTTTAGTAAACTAGAATTGTCATAGGGGTTCATTTGAAATAAGGGCTGTAGCCATGGGCAGAATTGGGCAGACACAAGTTTATATATTCAGTTCTTCACTCAATTTGCATGACCTTGGCTTCTTAAACCACAGAGCCTTTTTATTTTTTTAATTATTTTTTTTAGCACACATGAAATGATGATAATAATGTCCATGTTCTGTAGCTGTTGTGAAGGTTAGATTACATGATTTACATAAAACACCTAGCACAGGTATGCGCTGAACATTTATACACTAATAAATGGTGTCTGTTTAATTATATAATAACTTAGTAAATACACAATCTTAGCTTCATTTCAGTGCTGTATAGAAAAAGTGGATGCTTCAAGCCAAGAGCTCAAGAAATTAAGCATTCCTTCAACATCTGGGCCAAGTAATTAACTCTCATATTCATAAGCTTTGGAGATACATTATCAAGTAATGTAGACCGCTTGTGAATTATAACTTTTTAATTAATTCACCTCACGGGTACTGATTAGTACTAAATTATAGCTTCGTTTGCATATACTTGGAAGAGGAAAATGGTACCTTAGGTATGTAGACACATATGCACTCCTCAAATTTTGCTCTAAACCAGACCCTTTCTTACACCTCAAGGTAGGATTTTCCTGCAGTTTCTAATGATCGTGGCCAAATAGCCAAGTCATATAGTCATCGCGCCCATTTGTAGGACTTTAGAGATAGCTTCCCCTCTCCCTTTTCCCCTCTATCAGCTCCATTTTCTGTCCCTGGCTGTCCTCACGGGATCAGAGCCAGATGCCATCAGTGTGGTGTAGCGGAAAGGGCTTTAGGCTTGGTGCCAGAACGCTTGGGTTTAAGTCTCTACACTGTTAGCTCTTCACCAGTTCTGTCTCGGGGGGCTGTTATTTACCCTCTCTGACCCCCAGTTTCCTCTGGGAGGAAGATGGGTTACAGAGTATCTACTTTACCAGGTTGTTGTAAGAACTGGAAAGATAACACACGTTAAAGTGAATGGCTCTGTTATTTCAAAGGTGGGGTGTGTTGCGATGTCAGAAATGATGAAACCACGTCTTTGAACAGGGATGGGAAGAGACAACTGTCTCTCTTTCCTGACTTCTTCCAGGAACGGGAGGAAAGTGCTCTGAGGAGGAAGAAAGGAGGCCCGTTGAGGAGGTGGGTGCTTTTCTCTGTCACTCGCTTCGTTTCATGCTGGGGGCCACGGATGAGACTGGGAGGGCTTGGACCTTACTGGCCTCATTTCACTCTGAGAAGTCGTGGGTGGGGTAGGGGACAGATCCGGAGGGAGTGTCAAGGTCATGAGTCTGAGGCCCAGCATCGCTGTTGTTTGCTGTGTGAGCTTGGGTAACCCACATAACCTCTTTGAGCCTCATTTTCTTAGCTATAGAATTGAGGGTGATGAACAGTATCTCTTTTACAAAATAACTATCGAGAGCAGGTTAGAAAATGAGGGTGAAAGCGATTTATCAAGTGCGAAGTGCTGCACAGATGGTAGTGATTATTGTAGATGGCCTCCATTACCCCTTTCAGTCCGACAGATTTGTGATTCTAAATACAGCGGCGTGAGCGAGAGGCTTATTTTCCCTCAAGTGGCTCTAGATAGGATTTTCTCCCAGCTCCCAGCTCTAGATGCACAATCAAGGTCCTGTCTCCTCTTCGGGAAGAAGCGTCCCCTCTCGGGGGCTGTGCCTGCCAAAGGGATATTGGAGTGACTCAGGGGACCCTGCCCAGCCGAGGGCCCCCTTGATTTGGGGGAAGTTAAGAATTGCAAAATGTAACTGGACCTTTGGAGGTTTAAATCCAGCTTCTTGAGTCAGATTCCGGTTTCTCAAAACCCTTTTCTTTAAACCCCAAAGCTCCTAGAAGACTTAGAGAGCTTCTTGGACATGAGCTAGGCCTCCCGAGGAGGGAGCAGGAGGCCGTTCGGATGAAGAAAGTGTAAATGCATCTGAGCCATATGGATCTGATCGGCCGGTGACATGCACGGGTGAGTATGAACCAGAGAAAAGCTGGGGAATGTGGGTTTGGTGTTTCCTTCCTAAACTCTAAACATTGATAAGTAGATCAAGATGCGTGCGGAAGAAAACGTGCGTTCTTCCCGTGGTCAAGTGTCTGGCTCCGAGGCGCGTGGCCAGGCTGGAGCTACTTTCTGGTCCCCCGATGGGCTCTTGTCCCTGTGCCCTTGGGCAAGCTCATTTTATCTGCATGACTGGGTGCCCAAGTGCTGCACCCAGTGTACAATGAAAGCGCAAGTCTCCGTGTCCCAAAATGAAGAATTTCAGTGTGGTGGCAGCAGAACAGGAAAGCCAGCAGGGTCCCTGTTCAACTACATAGGTGACATGCCGATGCAGCTGACTCCGCTTATCTGCCAGCACAACATGCCTCTCCTTCCTCAGGGTCACCTGTGCAGCTCCATTCAGCTGCTCCTTCTCGCAGGGCCCCTTCCTTGACTCTCCAGTAGGACGAGGTGCCCGCCGTTGCGCTCCTATGCCATCCTTTCTTACCTCCATTTGTGCCCCTATGAGCCACCATGGACTGTTACAGATTCGTTATTCACTCAACAAACATCACTGGAAATGCCAACTATGCACTGGACAAGGCATTAAGTGCTGACAAGGACGTTCTGGGAGCCTGGAGGAGGGGGACCTGTCTCAACCTAGAACAGCCTAGAAAAGTCGTCTTTTGAAGGTGATGCTTGAAATGAATCTTGAGGGAAAGGTAACTGCAAGGAGAGGAGGGAAGAATATGGTGAATCAACGAGAATGAAAGACACAGCGACAAGGCATTGCTTGGTGTTCGTGGTGTGGATGGTATATGAAGCTCGAGGTGGGGTCTGCAGTTAGAAGGGGCTGGAGTGGTAGGTAGGCACGAGGTGACAGAGGGCCTCATGGGCCACGCAGCGTACTCTGTGTCACCCAGGAAGCCACCGAGAGGGTGAAAATGGGGAGTGAATCGTCAGGTTTGCACTGTAGATTGCAGGTCAACAAATTCAGAGGTAGTTCCAGGCAAGGAAAAATGGTGACCTCAGAGATCGTAAAAGAACAACCATGGGCAATGAGGACACATGCATGGATTCAAGACAGAGCGTGCGTGTAAGAAGGGCAGGATGAAGGGCGAAGAGAGGAACGAGATTGAAGGTGACTCCTAGGTTTCTGACTTTGGTGTCTGGGAGGTGGTGATGGCTCAGATTAGCATTTGAATTCATACACAGGTGGCCTTCCCTGGGGTGGGTGGATCTCAACCAGTAAACTGAAGACCTGACCACAGCAAAAGCCTCAGTAAGCGGGAACTTGGCCTGCCTGAGAGCTTGGTCGTCTCCTGCCCTTGAACTGGAACTACACCCCTGGCTCTCCTGAGTCCCTACTTGCCCACTACTCGCCAATTTAGCCCTTAGAATCAATCAACCAACCAACTAATCAATCAATCTCTGTATGTAAATATATAATATTTTTTTCTGCTTTTCTGGAGACCGCAGATGGACACAGACTTCAGATTGGGCTAGAAAGGAAGAGAGACCAGGAGGGTAGGGGAGAAAGTGGCAAGGCGTGGGGCGGTCCAGGACCTGGAGGTCTCTTTAAGCTCAAAGAGCTATGTAAGGACGAAGGCGGGAAACATGGAAGCCGTGGAGGCGGGGGTCAGCAGGCAGGAGACCGGCGCTGATCATTGTATATGCAAGGCCCACCTCCAGAGACCCTCATTACGTTAGGCTGGGGTGCGACCAGGCAGGCTTCACAGATGCACAGCACACCCAGGATGGGGAACCCCCTTCTGAGAAGTCACTGGTGACCAGTGAGACCTGGGGCGGGAGGACCGAATCTGCCCACTATCTGTGACCGCCACACCTGCTACCGCGGCTTGGTGATGTCTTCAGGGACAGGTCCCCTCTCTGTCTTTTCTGTGTGCACTCGCAGACATGGTTACGGTAGGGCTGAGGAGGTGGCTCCTGCCACACTCCCCCGGAAGTGCCCGCTGCCTGCTTGTCTGGTGAGAGCTAGCCCAGCCTCCCCTCCCCACTTCGTGTCCCACTTGTTTGTTTTCAGGGTCAAATCCCACTGCTCCATGGAGAAAGGAGGCTCTTCTGAGTGCCTTCTGGTCACAAGACTCACTGCCTCATGAGCGTCCACACTGAAACGGATTGTGCGATCAGGCAGAGATATAGAAACCATGACAGCTTCCTTATCACACCGTTAAAAATCAGCCCCGCTGACCATAATCGGAGGTTAACCACGTCATGCCAGATGTACCCCACTGTAACAGTACCTCGTAATGAATGCACACGGGGCCCCAATACATAGCTCTGCTCCCTCAGTCAGATGGACAGTAAGAACGAGAGTGCTAGAAGACCGAGTGAATTCAACTTCGAAAAGCATCAAAAAATGATGAAATGCTCACTCGGTGCCAAGCACTAAGGCAGACCATACGTACACATTACATCACTTCATTCTTTCAACAACCCTGTGATGTAATTTGTACCCTTGTCTTAGAAATGATGAAACAGGAGCCAAGAAAATGATTTGAACACTTCACATTCCCAACAATACTCTCGTGCCTCTTATGCATGACAAGTATGGTTGCAGAGGGAACGTTCAGGGTGGTGAGTTTTCATTGATTTTTCGCTTTGTTCATTTGGACTGCATTTTTCTGCACACAGTGCTTTAGTTTGTCCTTTCATTGTGAATATGAGATTAGCTACATTTCCCCCTCTCTCTCCCTCTCCCCTCTTTGTTGTTAACTGTTAGCTGAATCTCATAATATCCTGGACACTTTGGAATAGAGTCTCTTTTCTGCTCAAGATGTTCTACTGTTGTGTTAACTGCATTCACAATTTAGAGTTTAAAGTGTCCCCCTCACCCTCTCTGAAGATATTAATTTGTCCTTCGTAAGACATTGCAAATGCTCCAGATCTTGAGAAGAGACCATTGTTCTAGCCACAGGGAACTCATCCCGAATTCAGAAAGGGTTAGCTTTGTTTTTGGCATCTCTATGAATAAACAGTGTGATTCTGTGGCATCTGAATTTTGCATTCAGATCAGCATTTTTAAGGAAGCAAGCTGACCTGATTTTTATTTTCCTGGGTAAGCACGCTGTGATGAGCCCTCCAAACAATGGTCTGTCCCTGGTACCTGGTGGATCGCTTGCAGGTGGTGGTATTTTCAACAGGGCAGTCACTTATGGAGAAATACGGGAAGTTCAAAAAGGGAATCAACAGAGTCAGAGAAAGCTGTAGGATGAAAAAAAAAAAATCAGTGAGGCATGAAAGTAGCTGCTGGTGGATGAGACCAGAATCTCTATGTTCATGTTTTCTCTCTCATTAGCTTACGGAGTAAAAGAAGCAGAGGAGCGATCAGAAGGGCAGGGAAGAAAAACACAGGAACCCATGTCCCGGGTTGTTGATGGTGTGAGTGCGCTGGCAGAGAGGAAAGGCCACCGAGTCTGAGCTCCAGGAGGACACAGGGACCTGCAGAGGCAGAGGGTGGGGGGTCAGGGGAGACTGATGACAAGTGTCAAGGAGAGGAGTAAGAGTGACACAGTTAAAGCTCAAGAGAGACGGTAACAGAGACCCGAGCCTTGGGAGGCAGAAGGAGATGGATTTGGGAATCCCAGGTACAATTTGGAACCACGATGCAGTATCAGATTAGGGAAGCGGATGGGCTTATTCAGAGATCAAGACCCAGGCCACAGGTTGTTTCTCCTCATTGAGCCTCAGTTTTCAAATATGTAAAATGGGCACAGCATTCTGGGGATAATTGGGGTGATGGACACTGCATGAAGGGTTAGTCCATAGCCTGAGCCTAGGACAGAGCAGGGGGCAGGGGGTGGGAGGGATATGCACACTGGTTCTGCCCACCTCCCTCTGCCGGAAGCAAAGGAAGAGAGACAGGAGAGTCTCACAGAGAAGGGTGAGAGCTTATGTCAGGGGCTCCCAATCTCAAGCCAGTTTTCATCTATAATCCTAATATTTGCATTTCTAAATTAGCACCGCATTTTAGAGTGAAGAGATAGCTCACGTTCATCTGACTTCATCCCCGTGCGTTCACTAAGTGCATTTCATGATATAACCGAGGTCTGGAGATGCTGGGGGCTTGCCCTATGTCACACAGACTGAGAGGAGAAATGGGTGGCGATACCATGGGGACTTCGGAAGTCTTTCTCTTGGTGTTCGGAGGAGGGAGGCTCCCTGGCTGGCCAGACCCCGCCCACCTGGCGTGGAGCTCATTGCCTCCGGAAGAGGGAGCCCAGGGAAGCCACAGTGGGGTTGGGAGCCGTGCCCCCTCCCCACAACCCCTGCCGTCCAACCATCCCAGTGACATTACAGCAAAATTTCTCCTTCAGTATAGTTCGAGGTTCTGACTGAGGGAAGATGGAGTCACTGACGGCCTTAATCTGAGCAGAAAAAAAGAATGTGTCAGATTCGTTAGCCGTGTGGGTTGAAAGTACTGGGTGTGTCTACCTTGTCTGGCCCGGGATGGAATGGCCTTAGGAAGGTAATATAACTGCTGTGCGCTGAGAACCCCTGATAGAAAAGCATCGCTTTTCTCAAGTGACAATGTCCCTGGGCCACCACAGGGCTGCAGCTTCTCCTGTGGAAACTCAGATACAGGCCAAGTGATGTTACACTGATTACACTGCACAACAAAGTATTTCGTACAGATACGAGCAACAGCCGTGGGTAAATGAGTTCTTTTAGACATAAGCCTTACTCTAAGGAGAAGCCTGCTTTTAATCATAGCTCATGTCACATCAGTCATGTGGTGAACAGAAATCATTGTGGTGTCTACGGCACTGAGTGGGTACCTGGGGTCCTGGGTTCTAGTTCTGGCTGGGCTCTGACCCCTGTGCGCCCGTGGGTAGCTTATTTCCCCTTCCTTCTCCTCAGTTATTCTATTGTAAGACCTGAGACTTGGACTATGTCCCCAACACCCTTACCAACTCTAGGTCTTGCCATGTTCTGTCAGGAACTGCCACCTCCCACTTTCTCTCTGGGAGCTAGAGATGTTGGGACAGGAGTGGCGGTTAATGGGGAAGGCTCATGCGGCAGCCTGTCTACCTTTCAGTGCCCAGACAACGTTCACACCCACCTTGCTCTATCTGGAACCCTTTATCTGTGCTTTAAGACCTGGTTCCGGCCACAGGACTTTCACAAGCCCTCAGTGATGCTGGGGTGATGGGTTGGGGCCCTGTGGTCATTGCTGAGGGGCTTAAACCACACGCTTGATGGCTCCACTCTGGAGGCTGCAAGTCCAAGGTCCGAGTGTCTGCAGGCCTGGTTTCTTCCACCAGGGACTCTGTCCCGGGCTCTCCTCTTGTTTCCGCCTGTTCGCTGGCATTCCGTGGCCTGTGGAGGCATCACATGCTCACATGGCGTTCTACCTGAGTGTGCGTCTGTCTGTCTCCACCCTGGCTCAGGGTCTGGTCCCACCTCCTCTGTGAGCTGAGAGGAGTGCAGACTTAGGTCTCTGAAAAACTTGGGTTCAAATCTTCCCTCCACTTATTAGACACAGGCTCTCGGGCTGGTCTGTCAAATGCCGTGAAGTTCAGCTTCCTTATTTGCAAAATGGGAACATTAATTCCCACTCCAGCTGAGAGGGTGACACGGAACCACGTGTGACACAGCACCTAAGGGGGCTGGCACATAGCGGGCACTCAGTGCATTTGTCTCCGCATCTCCCTCCCACCCTGTTTTGTCTATTGCTCCACAGATGAGTCAGCTGGTCTCTCTGGAGATGTTCTTAGTCCCTACAACATCTACGTGACCTCTCTTAAGGCTGCTCCCAGTGGGGCTGGGGCCATTGGTGACCTGCCTTGCAGATGAGGAAGCTGGGTCCAGAAAGGTGACTACCACAGTGAGCTTGGGGACCAGGCTTACTCCTAACCCCTTCCTTTGGACTTCTGACTTCTTAGCCTGGCTGGACCACAGCCACATTTGGGAAGTACGTGGTGATGGGGCAGATGACCAGATCTTAAATTACAGCTGAACTGATGCCCAGTCGATGTCTGCCCTGTGTATCCTCAGCCTTGCTCGTATCTCATGGGGTACCTGCCTCCCCTCCCACTGTGTTTTCCTCTAGCCACATCCATATGCCTGACTCTCACCAGAATCTTCTAGACATTTGTTACTTGTCCTACTACTTTGTTGTCCTTTGCTTCCTCTTTATATCTGATAACTTGCTCACGTGCTCCTATGAGGCAGGGAGCACATTGTTTGCCTTTCTTACATTTCTTCTCTTAGTGGCTAGCTCATTGCTGAGCTCATGACGGGTCTTGGAAATATGAATAGTGTGTGTCTGTGTGTCAGTCTACAAAAGCAAAAGTACCTCACATTTGTAAATAACTTCGATGGTTTATGTAACAAGCTATAGTATTTCATTAGAGCTTCTCAGCTACTGTGGGAGTTAGTGGTTAGGGTAATGGGGGGACTGAAGTTCAGAGACTCAGGACTGGCCCCCAATAATCAGAGCAGCAGGGCCTGGGGTGAACAAGGTGTAAGGGGCAAGGCATAGCTGAGCGATGCTTGGGTTTCTGCAAAATCTAATCTTGCTGCTTGGGAAGCTCACGGCTTAAGCCTATCCTAACCATTGACATAAGCACAGTGATAAATCTCATCTGTATCCTTCAGACACTGGGTCCATCTTTCGTCTCAGACTGGAAGGCTCTGTAGGAAATCATTTCCTTATGTTAACTTTTTAAAAATAAAGCTTTTGGACTAAATGTATATTTTCCATTTTTTAAATTGCACGAGCACAGTATTTATCTCTTCGAGAATTATGATAACCCCCCTGAATGTTTCATATTTTTCACAATTCATGTGGAACAAATTAAAAGTCACTTTGCATAGTGTGGATCACTCCAGAGGACAGCTCAAAGACCTTCCTCTCGCGTGCTGCCGCCAACTTCACGTCTGGCCTGAATTGCACCACCTATAATCTAAGGGAGGCTGTGGGGGGAGGATCCCCACGAAACACCTGGCCCCTTACCCCAAGCAGGGCACACATCTGGGACATTTGACAGGCTGCCATGTCCTATGAGGGAGAAGGTGTCATTTAAGATAATTTTTTGTTTGCAGGCGTACACAACTGGGAAGATTGGTAATTTTTTAATACCTTGTTTGGGTTTTAAATGCCCTTGGTCAGTCATTTCCGTAAGTATTTTAAAAAAGAAAAATGTCAGCTGCCAACATAGGAGCTTTCCGTAGATGGGCCCTGTTAGCACAGGTCCAAGTGCTGCAGAGGTCCTGGAGCCTGCTGGTGTCCAGGGTGTGACTCTCGTTGCACACGTGCTCTGCTCCAGCATGGCCCAGTCCCAGGACCAGGACGCAGTGGAACGGGGAGTTCAGTCCATGTGTGTCGGACTGGGAAGAACGGTTTCATTTCCCCTCTACCATGTTGTTTCTGAAAAATGGGCTCTGAGTGGTAGCACAGCCATTCTCTGATGATGACTTTAAGAGCATCCCTTATCTTCCCAGTAAACTGGGCAATAAGACCAACTTCAGTGAGTTATTGTGAAGAGTAAATGTGTGCAGAGTATCTAGCTATTCAGTACACTTTGGTGAGAAGCCAAACCCTGCTGAGCTCCGGGAAGCCTGATGGGGGTGGGATCCGAGCCGGGGAAGTCCACGCCTCTTCCTGTCCCTTTCACTCCCAACACCAAACATGTTCAAAAGGGCGCGGAGGAGGACCAGACAGTGAGTCCTTTCTCCAGAAGGACACTGGGCAGCATGAGCTCTGTAGACTCTTTTCCAACCCTGAGCAGGGCTTTCAAAAGGAAGACAATCTGTTTGTTAACCACAGGGAGCTGAGGAGTCCCGGCCTCTGGGTCTGTGCAGAGACTTCCTTGGGGTCTTAGTACTGGCTATCCAGATGTGGAGAGGGAATGTGGCCTTCTTTCTGAGATCTTTCTGGGAGCCAGTGAATCACACACAACAAAGGTGGTAAAGAGGCAAAGGCAGGAAGTAGGTCTCAGTGTCCATCCATGCATCCATAGATCTATCCATGCATCCATCCATGCATCCATTCATGCATAATCCATCCATGCATCCATACATCTATCCATGCATGCATGCATCCATCCATGCATTCATGCATCTACACCGCCATCCATCCATCCATCCATGCATCCATCCATGCATCCATGCATCTATCCATGCATCTATATGCACCCACCCATGCATCTATCCATGCATTCATGAATCTGTTCATGCATCTATATGCACCCACCCATGCATGCATTCATGCACCTACCCATGCATCTACGCATCCATGCACACACCATCCATGCATGCATGCATCATCCATCCGTGCATTCATTCATGCATACATGCATTCATGCATCCATCATCCATGTATGCATCCATCATCCATGCATGCATCCATCATCCATGCATGCATCCATCATCCATCCACCCTCCTCCTTTCACCATTTATTGAAGCCTATTTAGTATGTATATGAGGGTTGCCTGGAAAGTATGCAGCCATGTAGTAGGAAAAATAGAGGCATTTATGGCTGGATTTTAACCTGGACAGCCCTCGTAGACAGAACCTCAAAGGTCACTGTCCTCTAAAACTACTCTCAAGGAATTCTGGTTAATTTTTTTCACATAATCTTTCATTACCCTAAATTATTATTACTATTATTGTTGTTGTTGTTGTTATTGTTATTATTATTATTATTTGCATGTTTTCTCTACTGGAAGGTTAGTTCTATTAGGGTCCCTACCTCATTTGTCTCATTCCCAGGTATGTCCTCAGTGTCTCCCATGGTGTCTGACCTATAGTGACTGAACAAGCTGTCTTCAGAAAGAGTAACAGTGCTGACCCAGTGCAGGGAGTTCAGGAACCATAACATAAAGGTGACAGAGGGAGGTTCCCCTGGGTCAGAAGGGTCTAATGTTTCAGTGATTACTCAGGCAAGCTACTGGTTTTATAATTGTGATAGATTTTCTTACCCTTCCCTCCCCACAGACTTTTCTCTGTAACTGTGGAAGATCCCCCCAGGCCCCTGGCTTTTGTCTTGGCTGTATGAACTGCTTTGGGAACTGCCCATGGGAAGGTAACAAATGGATACAAATAGAGACTTCCAGGGCCCCTGTTCTGGTGACCTGGTTGTTCTCACCCTCCATTGTCACTACATGGACATGACTGAGTCGGTCTGCTGAGAGATGAAAGGCAAGCGGAGAGAGCAGAGGTGCCTTGAATGTTCCAGCTGAGGCCATCCCAGGTCAGCTGACAGCCAGCCAACCCAGGATGTGTGAGCGAGGCCAGGCAGCGTACGTGAGCTCAGCACAAATACCTGAATCCCACAGACTATGCACTCAATGAACATTTGTTACACGCCACTGAAGGTTTGTGGGTATCTGTTACACAGCATTATTGTGGGAATGGAAAACGGATACAGGAACTTTATAAGGGGGTTATATACACACCTCCCATTAGCCTTGACTATAATAGTAAGCATAGTGATGATGGCAAGCATTAATTACTATTTATTGAACACCTACAAACTGGGCCAGGCACTTCTAGGAACTTTCCATGCTTTAATTCTCCAATAAGCTTACAAAGTTGGCAAAAGGACAAGACCTCCACCACTTCTGCCACTTATGAGCTGTGTACACCAGTGGCTGTGGCCACAGATACTGGACTCAGATGGCCTAGGTTCAAGTTCCAGCTTCATGTCCCTTGTAGTTTTGTGATATTGAACAATGAAATTATACTTAACTTCTCTGGCCTTGAGTTTCCAAGTAAACAATGTCAGGATCATAGTAATGCCTGTCTCATAGAGTTGCATAGGAATTAAATAAGGTGATACATAAAGTGCTTAAAGCTGTGTCCAGTACACACAGTGATCGTCAGTGTCACCATTAACATTATGGCTATTAGGTGACAAGCCCTGGGCTGAGTATTTATACCCACACCCTAGCTTCATTCTCATAGCAACCCAGCAGCAAAGTCTTTGCTCTGTTTTACTGAAGAGGAGATTGGAAGGTAGAAGGATTCCTCCTCAAGACCACCCAGCGAGAGGGGTTGAATAAACTGGAATCCAATCCAGAGGCCAAGTTCATTTCCCAGGTCAGGGCCTCTCATTGGTCTCAGCTGGTTTTCATTCACTCTGCCTGGGAGTTTACAGAATTGCACCCATTAAGTCTTTGTGTTCGTGACCACCTTAACACTACTCTGCATACCTTGCTTTTATCTAGTCTAGGGTTTTAACACTTTTGGAAAACACAGGTTCTTATAATTAAAAAAAAAAAAAAAAGGACAGAAAGAAAGGTTCAGATGATAAACATAGTTATGGCTAGCAACACAATTTGCATGGATTTGTAGCCAGTTTGGAGGCAATATTTGAAATTGACATGTGGGGATTCTGCATTCTGGAACTGGGGAGATAACCCCAGGTTGGGAGGATGGGCATGAGCCAAACCTCCATTGATCACCTTGACCTCCATAGCCTCTGTGTGACTGGTGGACCACAGGGGCATTTGGGGTCTATTGGAATTTGGGTCAGTTCACAGTGAGTATCTGGCAGTCCCTGCTAAGTCTAGTATTTCCTTGCCTCCAGTGCACAGTCACCCCGATAGAGGCTGTGGGTGCCTTTGGGGGTGGCTGGGAGAAAGATGAATAGTACACATTTTTGGCAGTGTAGTGCGGTCCTTCCACAAGGCAACTGGCCTCTCCTTTATTCAAGCAGGCTGAAAACCTCTTCATATGCAACAAAGAGCTGGTTCCTTGAAAAAATTAATAAGATTGACAACCCCCTGGCTAGACTCACCAAGGGAAAAAGAGAAAACACACAAATAATCCGAATTAGAAATGAAAGAGGGGAAATAACAACTGATACACAGAAATACAAAGGATCATACAAAAATACTATGAAGGACTATATGCCACCAAAGTTTGCAACCTAGAAGAAATGGACAAGTTTTTAGAGACATATAGTCTACCTAGACTGAACCAAGAAGAACTGGATAACCTAAACAAACCAATCAACAGTAAGGAAATTGAAATAATCATCCAAAGCCTTCCCAAAAGCAAGGGTCCAGGACCAGATGGTCTCACTAACAAGTTTTACCAGGCATTCAAAGAGGAACTAACACCAATCCTCCTCAAACTTTTCCAAAAAATTGAAGAAGAGGCAATACCGTATTTTCCGGCGTATAAGACGACCGGGCTTATAAGACGACCCCCTAATTTTACAGTTAAAACATAGGTTTAGGCCTATATTCGCTGTATAAGACTACAGCCTCGGAAGTGGGGGCTAGTCTTATACAGCGAATATAGGCCTAAACCTATGTTTTAACTGTAAAATTAGGGGGGTCGTCTTATACGCCAGAAAATACGGTACTTCCCAACTCATTCTATGAGGTCAGTTTGATTTCCACCTTGTGTGGCCTCACATCCACCTGTGTGGGATGAAGCTGTCAAAAGACTAATCATGTACAGCTATGGCTATGAACCAGGAAGAAGGTCCTCATGAGAATGTGACTGTGGGAGCCTTGAACTTGGACTTCCCATGTCCAGAACTGTGAGAAATAAATTTCTGTTGTTTATAAGCTACTCAGTCTGTGGCATTTTGTTATAGCAGCTTGAGTGAACTGAGACAATGACTTTCTCAGGGAGGGCTAGTCTCACTCTGTGTACAAAATACAGCCTGTGAACATCAATCATGTCTGACCTCTCTAATCCTGCTCTCCTGTTTTTCTTTATTCCTCATAGCACTTGATCATCAGTGAACATCCCGTGCATTCGCTTATTTATCATGTTCATTGCTTATTGTCTTCCCATTCCAGTTAGAGTGTAAACTCCATATTTTTCAAACATAGTGTGAGCTGGGGCCCTACTTTTATTTTCTGATTAGTACTGTTCATTTGCATTCCATCTGTCAAACTCTGAGACACAGGCCTAAGATCTCTGTCGTTCCATTTGTCCACCCGTTCCAGTGCCACCTAACTTAAGTGTTATAGTTTTGTAATAATCCTTGATCTGGAAAGGGTAGTAACCCACTCCCCTCATTTTGCTGATTTTCTTCACAGTGTGCTTTGCTCTTGGGGGTCTCCCAGACCACCCTCATGCTTACTGATGGGCTAGGAAGATTCTTAGGACTCAGAATGTTATTCTGACAGTTACAGGTCACTGCAGCAAAGGCTACTGATCCAAAAGAGCACAGGACAAAGGCATGTGGGGTAAAGTCTAGGAACAGTGAGGTATAAGATTCCAGGTGTCCCTCCCAGTGGAGTCGCATGGTGACATGTCGTTCTCCTGGCCACAATGTGTGACAATGCACATGAAGTGTGGTGACCAGGGAACTGCACGCTCATCTTGTCGTGCAGGGTTCATCCCGGGAACATGCGGTGATCTGTATGACTGGCCTCAGGTCCTCAGCTGTCAGTGACGACCCCACCCTCCTGCTGAGCAGAAGTAGGCACTCGCCGTGAAGCATAGTCTCAGAACAGACTTGTCAGCCAGTGCAGGGCAGCATGGCCCAAGCCTCAGCGTACTAAGCACTCCCATCAGGACCCAGAGGGTGTTCCCCAGGGGCTGGCTAACCAGTCCTGAACCTGGGCCTTTCTTTGGAATGTGCAGGATTTGAGCCTAGGCCTGCTGCTAACCCTTTTTTGTCCACTTTTCCTTTTGAAATTTAGGATCACCTATTCAGTTCCATCAAACAAACAAACAAACAAACAAAAAACAAATAAAACCCACCTTCTGGGGATTCAAGCATTGAATGTACAGATTAATTTGGGGGAAAAAATGCCTTCTTTATGATGATGGTCTTCATAATAAGCATGGTATATGTCCCCATGTATAAAGGTCTTCTTTTATGTCCTCGAAAATATCTTATAATTTTCTTAATAAAAGTCTTGTTCATCTTTTCTGGGTTTTTTTGGAGTTCTTTTATGGATTTCTTACTATTGTACGTGTACATCTGTACGTGTCTCTCTCTTATAAGGTGCTGACTACATTGGTCCCTCTAGAGAATTCAGGATAATGTTCCCATCTGAAAAGCCTTTAATTAATCACACTAGCAAAGTCCCCCTTTTCCATAAAAAGTCACATTCACAAGTTCTGGGGAATAGGGCATGGGCATTTTAGTGGGGAAGAGCATTTCACAGCCTACCCCTCCGTATAATCACATTGTTTATAAATAGGTAGAGTCTTTTTGTTCTTTCTCCATTTTCAAATACCTTTTGTTTCTTTTCCTTTTCTATTGGATTATCTGGGACTTCTAATGGTGTTAAGTGCAAACAATGAAGGCAGGCACTTGTTGCTGCTTTAATGGCCCGGCCTTTAATATTTCACCATGATATTTATGTTTGCTGGGAGGGTTTGCCAGAGATCAAGGTGTGAAGATTCTTAATTACTGGCTCGTGGGGAATTTTCTCTCTTTTTTTTTATTTTTATTATTATATTTTATTGTTAATGGGGTGACATTGGTTGGTAACAATCAGACAGTTTC